>SJYC01035820.1:0-25494 GCA_006408675.1 Madoqua kirkii
ACTCATTGGAAAAGACTCTGATGCTGGGAGGGATTGGGGGCAGGAGGAGAAGGGCACAACAGAGGATGAAATGGCTGAATGGCATCACTGACTTGATGGATGTGAGTCTGAGTGAGCTCCAGGAGTTGGCGATGGACACGGAGGCCTGGTGTGCTGCAATTCATGAGGTCGCAAAGAGTCAGACATGACTGAGTGACTGAACTGAATGAGAAATTGGAAATTAAAATGCAATATCATTTAATATAGCATACAAAAATATGTAACTAGCAAAATACATATGTCTGTGTAGCAAAAAAATAGAAAAATTGAAGTTCTAAAAAATGGACAGAAATATACAGATTCTAGAAATAACATATATTTGTATATATGTATGCACATGATTCATATATAGAAAAACATATATATATATATATAATAGCAACTGAAATTTTCCAAAATTCCACATAAAAAATACCAATAGGGAATGGGAGTCTTCCGTACATGGTTCTGGAACAATTTAATATTGGTATGTAGCAGGGGGAAATACACGTGACATATAAACTAACCTCAGTAAATACTAGCTTCCTTCTTCATCTTTTTGGTCACATACAATTGGTAGGATAATATCAGATCAACTGAGCCATCCAGCTTACATGGTAGTAGGCAAGATGCGGTTAAGCAGAAACATCTTGAATTACAGCTGCGGGCCTGTGAGGGAATGATGATGTTTATTTATGATATGAATACTGGAAATGTCATGGTAATGCTGTTTTTTTTTCTTTGAATTTAGAGAAGAAAAATATCGATCCACATTTTTTCTCAGAATGCAAGCAAGAAAATATGTCTTTGCAGAAAAACAATTTTAAAGTGCCCCTCTCTCTATTGGCATGAAGAGAGCATGCTTGATGCACCAGAGAGAAGAAGCTCATGGATGGCAGTGCAAAGGTGGGAAGGGGGAAAATAGGGGATGAAGAAGTGGGTCGGGGGGGGGATTTTCTTTGAACCAGAGGGAGGGTTTGTGGAAACACACAGTTGTTTTGACTTGGCAGAAAGGCAAACAAGCAATGTACTACAGCACATGTTGAAACAAGACAAAATTTTCTCCAGAAATGAAACATTGTAGTCATTAAGAATTTATTTTTGAGCAGACACATAACAAATAAATGAAACTTTTATTTGATAAATAATACATACAAATGCATGTGGGGGTGAGGTGTGCCAGGTGATTAAAGGTGAAAAAATCCTAGCATGAAACACTCTAGAATCAATCTAAAAAATAAACCACAAGAATGATTTTTTTATCATCATGATGGCATCTGATACATGTCATTTTCAAACTCATTTTCTATATGAATGATGTATGCATATCTATATATTGCTGCTGCTGCTAAGTCGCTTCAGTCATGTCCGACTCTGTGTGACCCCATAGACAGCCTCCTACCAGGCTTCTCTGTCCCAGGGATTCTCCAGGCAAGAACACTGGAGTGGGTTGCCATGTCCTTCTCCAATGCATGAAAGTAAAAAGTGAAAGTGAAGTCGCTCAGTCATCCAACTCTTAGCAACCCCATGGACTGCAGCCCACCAGGCTCCTCCATCCATGGGATTTTCCAGGCAAGAGTACTGGAGTGGGGTGCCATTGCCTTCTCCGATAAATATATACATACATATATATAAATGACTGTGTTTGTGAGCCTCAGTTTCCTTATTAGAACAAGAAATTCATTGGATTAAATGGCTTATTTTGTTAATTTCAGCTTTGTAAGTCTCTAGGGCATATCTCTTTCCCTCTGAAAGAATTGAACATCTGCTTTGGGGAACCTCAACTCAATCTCTAAAAGAGTCCTCGCCAGAGAAATGCTTTGCACTTAAAAAAAAGAAAAGAGAAAAAAAACCTATTAGCTTAGTATTGAGAAACGTTTACAGTCTGTGGGTGATGATCAGGAGACAGGAATGTTATAACTTCCCTTATAGAGCTCTTGATGGTCACTATGGCCCCTATTTAAAATACCATTTAAAATCACAGCTAACAGGTGTTTCCCAGCTTACCAGCTTTCCTAAGAAGGGAGTGAAGGCATGTGAGCCAGACACCAACCCCACCTAATTTGCTGAGACATAAATCCATCCCAATAAGTACAGCAGATGAAGAAGGAAAGAGTGTTTTTATAGAAGGCAGAGAAGTTAACAGTAGAGGAAATAACTTGAAATGGACTGAGGATTACTGGTGGTCCTTGGAGACTTGGAAGTGAAATATGAGCTCTTGCAAACTCCCTTTGGTCTTTAGCCTTCTTTAAAGTGCTCTGTGATTCACTGGAAATCCTAGTTCTTTTTTGTGTGTGATTTTTTTTTTACTATGACTACTCATAATACTACTTTGATAGCTTTTCAGGCTCTTAGATGTGTTTATAAATATCTGTTATTGATGTTCATATGGGAATACTGAAGATCCCAGATACTATTGAAATTGGTTCAGTTCAGTTCACTTCATTCTCTCAGTCATGTCTGACTCTTTGTGACTCCATGAACCAAAGCACACCAGGCCTCCCTGTCCATCACCAACCCCCGGAGTCCACCCAAACCCATGTACATTGAATCGGTGATGCCATCCAACCCTCTCATCCTCTGTTGTCCCCTTCTCCTCCTGCCCTCAATCTTTCTCAGCATCAGGATCTTTTCAAATGAGTCAGCTCTTCGTATCAAGTAGCCAAAGTACTGGAGTTTCAGTCTCAGCATCAGTCCTTCCAATGAACACTCAAGACTGATCTCCTTTAGGATGGACTGGTTGGACCTCTTTGCAGTCCAAGGGACTCTTCAAGAGTCTTCTCCAACACCACAGTTCAAAAGCATCAATTATTTGGCACTTATAACTGGCCAACAACTACATTTGTTCATAAAAATGGTATTTATTGCTTTATGGATTTTGATGTATTTTTGTGCATCAGTCAACGATCCTAGGGAATGAAATGCTACTATAGATAATCAGGTAGGTAGTAGTTTGCTTCATGTCAGAAGGTTCTCCCACGTTCTTTTCAGTTTCTCCTACACTTGCTTGGTTCCTTCTGCCTTTAATCAGATCTCTTCCCTTTGGAAGGTACGGTGACAGCATTTCACTAATGGAATTACCCTTCGATGGTTATATATATATGTCAGTGCCACTCTCTTAATTTGTCTCTCCACCCTCCTTCGCTTACTGTGTCCACAAGTCCATTCTCTACATCTCTGCCTCTATTTCTGCCCTGCAAATAGGTTTGTCAGTACTTTTTTTCTAGATTCCAAATATATACATTAATATGCAATATTTATTTTTCTCTTTCTGACTTACTTCACTCTGTATGACAGCCTGCAAGTTCATCCACATTACTTCAACTGACTCAATTATGTTCCTCTTTGTGACTGAGTAATATACTTGTTTTTTAGTTACTAAGTTGTGTCCAACTCTTTTGTGACTCTGTGGACTGTAGCCCACTAGGCTCCTCTTGTCCATGGGATTTCCCAGGCAAGAACACTGGAGTGAGTGGCCATTTCCTTCTCCAGGGGATCTCAGCCCAGGGACCAAACCTGGCTTTCCTGCATTGGCAGGTGGATTCTTTACCACTGAGCCACCTGAGGAGCCTGAGGAATGCACTACTATGTGTCAAATAGGTAGCTGGGGGAAGCTGCTGTACGACACAGGGAGCTCCGCTTAGTGCTCTGTGATGACCTAGATAGTGGACGCAGAGGGGGAAGGGAGGTCCAAGTGGGAGGGGATATATGTATGCAAATAGCTGATTCACTTTGCTGTATAGCAGAAACTAACATAACATTGTAAAGCAATTATATTTCAAAAAACAAAAAAAATTATCCTTCAGGTTTTTATTCTCAAAGAAAATTTCATTGCCCCTCTACTTCACTTTACATGTGTTTTGTAAAATCGGGTTAGCAGACCATTTTTTTTTTTTTAACCTCAATGCACATAGAAATCAAGCAGTGTATTTTAAAGAGAAGAAATAAATGGGAAGGACAGTCTCTTCCCTCTGTTTCAACGATAGCCTTGGGACTGAACGTTTGTATCAAAGCCTTAAACTTCCCAATGGAGACCTAAAACAGTAAAAGGTGACTCGGAGATCACCATTTCAATTGAGCTGCAGGTGAGTATCAAGGGCAGTCTAGAAATCAAGTTCAGAGGCAAGAACTGAAGCCAAATCAAATCCGAGGTGTCAGAGCATAAGAAACAAAGAATCCAGTGCAGAAGATACCAAATTTGGAGTCATGAGTAAGAGTCAAGGTTAAATCTGGCAAAGAAAATGCAAAAAAGTAAGGATCAGGCCTGGAGAAGCCAGTGAGCTTTACTCAGTAATGAGATGCCATCTAACTTGATTCAGGAAAATGGCTCCCACTGTAAGGCACTTCCATAAAAGCTCAGGCATGGGGGTTCTTGGAGAAGCATCCTCCCATCGCCCAAAGGTGGAGTCTTCTACAGTGCCTGCTTTTGGAGTCCCTTCTTTCCCCTCAGAGTTCCCCTGACAGCTCAGAGGGCAAAGAATCTGCTTGCAATGCAGGAGACCCAGGTTCGATCCCTGGGTCAGAAAGATCCCCTGGAGAAAGAAACCACAACCCACTCCAGTATTCTTGCCTGGAGAATCCCAAGCACAGAGAAGCCTGGAGGGCTACAGTCCATAGGGTTGCAAACAGTCAGGACTGAAGCGACTATGCACGGAGCATCTTCTCCTCAAGAGGGCGTTTCCCTGACTTGTGACTCTGCTGTGAACAGCTTAACTAGCTAATCACAAAAGTGAGGAGCCATGACTCCATGCTTTCTACTTTCCTTACTGATATAATTGCACTCAGATCTGCAAATGGCTCAACAGTTCACATGTCAGCATGTTTTGAGGATGTTTCTAAGCCAAATATCTTTTAATCGCTATAGAAACAAAAACACTTTCTATACTACATAGAAACAATTATAGACATGTACAATAGCTATATTTAGAAAAACATGTTCCAAACTCCTTGGGATCCACATATATACACTGCTCCATTTAAAACAGACAACTAGCAAGGACCCACTCTGTAATACATAGAACTCTGCTCAATGTTATGTTTCAGCCTGGATGGGAGGGGAGTTTGGGGGAGAATGAATTACATATACATGCATGGCTGCATCCCTTTGCTGTCCATCTGAAGCTATCACAACATTGTTAATCAGCTATACTTCAATATAAAATAAAAAGTTAAAAAATACCCACACAAAATTTTGCCATCTTTGCTACTACCTGAAGAATTTCTGGTAATACAGACACCTTCACATTCCTCCCAAGTGCTTCAACAGGTTTTCAAGACATGCTTGAAATCCTCTTCTATCTCAGTTCCGTGTTTTGTCTTTACAGGATACACTTAAAAACGGTTCCCTTAGACCCGACTCCTGGGTTCCTTTTATCTCACACTGAAGTGAGGTAGGATGTCTTCCCTTCCTAGGGCTTTCCTGGTCACTCAGGAGTAAAGAATCCACCTGTGATACAGCAGATCTGGGTTCAGTGCCTAGGCTGGGAAGATCCTCTGGAGAAGGGAATGGCTACCGACTCCAGTATTCTTGCCTGGAGATTTCCACGGACAGAGGAGCCTCAATCCGTGGAGTTGCAAAGAGTCCAACACGACTGAGTGACTAATACTTTCACTTTCCACATAGTGAGATTTCATTTTTACCACATTTTCTTGCCAGATCTAAAATCTCCAGAATGTGGGCATAGTTGGGAGCAGGAGGTGATGGGAGTAAAGATCAGGAACTCTCCATTCTTTGTTCATTCACCTTCTCTCCATTAACCCTACGTTTGTATTCGAGCCCTGTCTCCCCTTAAAATAAATTCATTTGTGGACTCTCAAACCCCTCTTCCATACAGATTCCTATTATTAGCCCTCCATCAATCCCAAGGATGCCTGAATTCTAGAATAAATAGATTTTTTTGGCAAGGCACTATTGAACACGATGACAAATAGAGTACTGTATTGTCAAGTGTTGAGATAGACATTTGGCTCTGAACACACTTTAAGAGTTTAAAGGCTGAAGCACCAAGAGTCTTGCTTTCAAAATGCACTTAGAGTCTTCAGATTGCAGCCTCTCTATGCATAGAGGAGGCAGCAATAGACTCTCCAGGGACTGTCTGGAACACAGGTGTTTTTCTTAAGCCCTGCTTTCCTCTCCATAAACCAGGGAAGCTTTTAAAAGCTCCCTGAACTCTTGTCATGACATTCTGCCTGAAAGCCTTCAGGAAAAATCAAGTATTATTGTATATATTCCATAAAGATTTAGTTCTCTTTTTAATTTTAATTTTCAGCTATCTGTCTACCTACTTCCCTATCTCTCTTTATCTTCTACTTTTTATCCAGGGTGTGAAATCCAAACAAGGCTGCCAGCATTCATACTGCAGCCTGAGACAAACTGAACTCTAGGCACTGAGCTCCTGCCATACACACGTATTATTTGATTCTCATAGCTGTGTGAGATGAATACTAATATCCTCATTTTGTCTTCAGAGAATAAGCTCAGAAAGGTTAAAGAGCTTGTCTAAGGTCACACAGCTCTCCAGAGGCAGGGGCCAGTTTTGAACTCAGGTTTGTCTCCAAAGCCAAAGCCCTTTCCATTACTCACCCTGCCACTCACCTCTTTGAGTCTCCCTTTGTTCTCGTCTTGGTGCCAATATTGCTACTCTTATTGTACAGCTGTGCAGATGAATTACAAAATACAAATGTGCTGACACAATGCTTTGGATATATGGGTGGTTAAAATATTATTTTTGCTTGAATTCATCTTTTTGTCTGGTGGAACTTCTCATTTCTTTTCAAAAGAAACCACTCCAATAGGGTATGCAGGAAGCTAGTTCATAAGAGAGCTTTCCAGATGCCATGAGTGGTAAAGAACCTGTCTGCCAATGAAGAAGACATAAAAGATGCAGGTTCAATCCCTGTGTGGGGAAGATCCCCTGGAGGAGGACCTGGCAACCCACTCCAGCATTCTTGCCCGGAGAATCCCATGGACAGAGGAGCCTGGCGGGCTGCATCCATGGATGGGGTTGTGAAGAGTTGGGCACGACTGAAGCGACTTAGCATGCAGTCTGCTATTAGTGCTCTGAGCACACCACGGCATTAATACAAGGGAAAGCAGTTATTTTTTTCCTGGAACACTTGGTGGGGGGGCACTGAAGGTGAGCAGAAGGCAGGATTCCAAATGAAGGACCAAAGAGAAGTGAAGTTAGTGAATGAGACTAAAATTATGAAAATAGGAGGAAAACCAAGAGAACAAAATATTATAAATAAGTATTGATAAACATTTTAAATATTGTTATAAATATTATAATAGTATAAATTGTATAAATAAAATTTTAAAAGTTTATAAATATTTCTTCCTTTGAAAGAAAAGACTTTCAAGGAGATGTTAAATCATGTCAAAGTGATAAGTCACAGGTAAACACAATAGCTAAGCTCACTAACTGTACATGCCAGTACTATCCTGTGTCATATCATTATCATCACATGTTCATCACATCACATTATCATCACAACAGTGCTTCAAGGTAGATCCTATTGTCATTTCCATTTTATAGAACAAGAAGCTAACATACAGAAAGATTGGCTCCCAAACTCAAGTCACTATATTAGTTTTCTGTGCTTATAACATTATTTCTACACTTCAGCAGCTCAAACAAAATGTATGTTTATTATCTCACAGTTTTTGTGGATCAGGAGTCCAGTCACAGATTAGTTGGGCCATTTGCTTGCAACTTTGCAAGGATTTATCCAAGCCTTTACTGAACTGTGTTCATATGGGAGGCTCATCTGGGGAAGACTCTGGTTTCCTAGCTCACTCAGTTCTTTGCTGATGGTTAGCTGGAGATTTCATGCGATTCCTAGAGGCCACCTACAATTCCTGGCCATGAGTTCCCTCAATACAATCATTTGCTTCATCAGGCCTGGAAGAAAAATATCTAGAATGAATCTTCCAGCAAGGTGGAGTCTTATATAATGCAATCATGGAGTGAGAACCCAAGTTTTTGCCATACTCCAGCCACACCCAAGGTGAGGATATTGTACAAATGCATAGGCACCAGGAGGCAAAGATCCCCGGGAGATCATTTAGCGTCTGTCCATCATAATCCCTCAGCTGTTTTGTATCAAACTGGCATTTTTATTTCAGGGACTCCTCTTAAACTCTGTGCCATGAGTTTGGCGACCTGGACATCAACAAAGATCTAAAGAGAGCAGTTTTACAGGAGTGATGAGTGAAACCCAATTACTGGGCAACAGATATCTTTCCTTCTTGTCTTCACTTTCTTTGTTCCTCTCGGTTTGATTCTCTTCTTTCCACTTCCTGTCTCTTCCTCCTTCCTCTTCTGGTTCTTCCTCTTCCTTTTTCTCTTCCCTTTTCTTTCTCTTGTCTTAACTAATATCAATTGCTGTTATATTCAACTAAATGTCTCATTTATTCAAAGACTTATTTGCCCAGGTACTAAGACAGCAATTTAGGATACATTCCTGAATTAGATGAATTTTCAGTGCCTCCTTAGAGTTTACCTTCTTCCCAAGACTCTGAAACAGGCTTTCTATTTTGAAAGTTATTTCAACTGAACCTCAGCAAAGTTGTGAAGCAATCACAGTTCATCTCTCTTATCATTGGCCCTTTCTATTCTTGAGAAGAAGGAGAATATAACTGGAAACCCAAGTGAAGTCAAGCTGACCTAGGTTTGAAACTGACTGGTAACCAGGATGTCTTTATAAGCCTTGGAGATAAAAGTCTTAACTCTTTCAGAAAGTGTGAACAATTCAAACAAGTAATACATTTAATACATTGACTGTAAGGCCTGGCAGTCACTAGAAATATGTTCTAATTTATAAAATGATGACTTCTGCCTTTTGCAAAGTATTTACCGAATGATCTCTAAAGGTTAAATATTTAATTCTTTCACCCATGTGCTTTCTTCAAACACAGAAGAAAAACAGACTGATAAATAGATGGATTTGACTTTCCATGTCTCTGATTAGTTCTTGGTGGTCATCTTATAAATAGAATCGATGAAGGCCAGTAAAATTTGGTCACATTTATTAAATAATTGTATGAACAAAAGAATGGATGAATGAGTGATTAAAAAATAGAATGAATCAATGAAAGAAGAATAACTGCTAAATAAGCAATCAGATCAATCAACTACCTACTACTTTAAAAAGTTACTTCTGCTGCTGCTGCTAAGTTACTTCAGTCATGTCTGAGTCAGCAGCCCATCAGGCTCCACCGTAAAAAAAGCTAGTGTCTATCAAAGATAATAAACTCATTTTTGAAAAGGCATATATTTATTTTTGAGTTTCCTATTCTGCTGTCTTTCACTTAACCATCCATGTAAAAGCAAAGAAGTAGATGTAGGAATCTTATGGAAACAATGGTGATGTTAGACCCAGGAATTTCCCTGGATTGACAAAGGTAGCTGGCGCCGAAGGAGAAACTCCCTGGGTTTCAGACAACCTCCAGCCAAGACAGCATTTGCTAAAGAGAAAAGGAGGCTTGATCCAAAGCCAGATGTTAACCAACTAGATAGCCATACTACCTACTACTTTAAAAAGTTACTTCTGCTGCTGCTGCTAAGTCACTTCAGTCATGTCTGAGTCAGCAGCCCATCAGGCTCCACCGTAAAAAAAGCTAGTGTCTATCAAAGATAATAAACTCATTTTTGAAAAGGCATATATTTATTTTTGAGTTTCCTATTCTGCTGTCTTTCACTTAACCATCCATGTAAAAGCAAAGAAGTAGATGTAGGAATCTTATGGAAACAATGGTGATGTTAGACCCAGGAATTTCCCTGGATTGACAAAGGTAGCTGGCGCCGAAGGAGAAACTCCCTGGGTTTCAGACAACCTCCAGCCAAGACAGTATTTGCTAAAGAGAAAAGGAGGCTTGATCCAAAGCCAGATGTTAACCAACTAGATAGCCAGGGAAAGGGCAGGAATACCAGGGTTTAGTGACTGAGAGATAAAAGCACAGCTTGTAATTAAAGGATACCACTTTCCAACTTCATACAATGAGCCAGTGACTCCATCTCCTTCATAGCCAGCAACACATCACTCAGAAAGAGGACGCAGTCCTTCTCATGAAGCTCCTGAGGCCTGCAGGCTTCTGAGATTCAAAACGTTATGGCTGTAGAGAAGTGGCACAATGTCGGTGTTAGATACCAAATAACATCTCCAGCATAATCACATTGGTATTTCTGCATCTTAACTGTGAATATTGAGACTTAGAGTGGTAAGTGATGACTCCAGTAACTGCATGTCAGGTCAGGAAGATTACGCTGCTGAAAAGAGCTTTTGCTCCAAACTTATGAGAAAAAAAATCTTCTAGATCCCAGAGATTTTCACATCTCAGAATTGTGGAAGTTGATTGTGGATGGAAATAGGCATTTTACAGATGAATAAACTTGAGACCCAGAGAGATGTAATGAGTCACCAACACACACAAGCTAGAATTTGAAACTGAATGGTACACTCACACCCCCAGAGAGTGTGGGAGCCAGTGGAAAGAGAAGTTTGAGCCCTCCTGATGCTAGTGCTTGTTGAACCTGACATCTTCACTCAGTTTATAAGGGGCTCTGGACACAGGACATCTCAATGACACCCAATTTTTGAAGATTTCAGAATGTTAAATGATGAAGAAATGTTAAGACTAGATTAAGAAGCTATATGCACGAACACATCTATACACATAGAGTGATCTTCATTTGTAGATAGCATTTAAAAATCTAAATTTAAGACATTTTATGAACATGTAGGGTGATTGATGCTAGTGCTTGTTGAACCTGACATCTTCACTCAGTTTATAAGGGGCTCTGGACACAGGACATCTCAATGACACCCAATTTTTGAAGATTTCAGAATGTTAAATGATGAAGAAATGTTAAGACTAGATTAAGAAGCTATATGCACGAACACATCTATACACATAGAGTGATCTTCATTTGTAGATAGCATTTAAAAATCTAAATTTAAGACATTTTATGAACATGTAGGGTGAAATTATCTTCTCAACACCGTTTGCCAGAATCACAACCTTTAAGAAGAAGGTCTCATGGCCGAACATGACATGTCAGATCTCTACTTCATGGACAAGGCTCCAATGGCTGAGCACGATATGTGTCAGATCTCCACTTTCAAGAGGATGCGTTAGTAACTCATCGTATCTCAACAGTTATGGATCAAGAGAACGACTGATTAAGTGCTGTCTGAATTATAAGACATAATATGCACATGCATGTCATTGTTTAATGCTTATTAATAACAAGGCTAATCTGTGCAGAAGCCCCAGTACTTCGGCCATCTGATGCAAACAATGGACTCGTTGGAACAGACCCTGATGCTGGGAAAGATTGAGGGAAGAAAGAGGAGGGAGCAACAGAGGATGAGATGGTTGGAGGGCATCACTAACTCAATGGACATGAATTTGAGCAAACTCCAGGAGACAGTGACGGACAGGGAAGCCTGGCGTGCTGCAGTCCATGGGGTCACAATGAGTCAGACGTGACTGAGCGACTGAACAACTACAAATCTCGGCATCCATAATTTCAGCTGTAAAATTCTCTGGATTAAATTTTCCTGTCTTTTTTGAATCTGTATACTGTAGAAGACTAGGTAGGAAAATCTAATTCTGTCAACTCGGCAATGTTCTTTAGCCACACTTTTTTTCTTTTTAAAAATGTTTAATAGGAAGATAGTTGCTTTACAATATTGTGTTGGTTTCTGCCATACATCAACATGAATCAGCCACAGCTATACATATGCCCCCTTCCTCTGGAATCTCCTTCCTACCTCCCACCCCATCTCATCCCTCTAGGTGATTGCAGAGCACTGGGTTTGAACTTCCCACATCACACAGCAAATTCCCATTGGGTATCTATTTTATGTTCGGTAATGTTTACATCTCAGTGTTACTCTTTCAATTCTTCCCTCCCTCTCCTTCCTTCATTTTAGGTCTCACATCAAGCCGTTAGCACATGATTGTATTAAATTTTTGATTGAACAAAAATCAACGCCTAGTTCTTTGAATACAGTGGCTCATGCACGTCACTACAAACCCTTGCTATGCTTCCAAATTTACACTATTTTTTTTTTTTACTATTCATTTCAATAATGACGATCACAAATGCAGGGGCATTTATTTGTCCCATTGGCTATCATACTCCCTGACACACAACCTACTGAAACATTAATTTAACAATTAATAAGTGCCTGCTATGTCTTTGACATTGTGACAAGCACTAATGCCACAGCTACCAAGACAAAGTCTCTACATCATGGAGATTTTAGTCTAGTTCAAGAAGTAGGTAATGAGCGAGGGATCACGACATAAGTATTAACTTACAGATATGTGAGTGCTGTGATACATGTTCTTTGAAATATTCTCTAAGAATTTCACGCCATATTCTCTGAAAGAATGTACAAGAAGGGCAGGATGAAAGCTGAGTCAGGAAAGGATGTGATCTGAGACTGGGAAGAAGTGGCTGTCATGCAGTGTAGTGAGAATACTTCACAAAGAGGTCTCAGACTGTGAGACCAGGGGAGCTTGGCTCACTCCAGAAACTGATAGTCCAGTGTGGTGGGAGCATGCACGGTGAGTGAAGGTGCAGATGCTGGGAAATGACACAGAAGAGGCAGAAGGATGCCCCAGGGCCCCCCAGGCCCTATTTAGATGCACGGGCACTGTCCATGGAGTCTGGGGATCTACTGCTTTGGGATCTCTATCCTACCAGGAAGTTACTGGTTGTCCCAAGATGTGTGATAGATCCCCTGTGTGAGGCACTCTTCTAGATATGCATCTTGCTCAGTGAATACATGACCCCCGCCTCCTTGTGGCCTAAAGTAGGAGTCACCAACCTCCAGGACCTAATGCATAATGTTCTGAGATAGAGCTGATGTAACAAAAATAGAAATAAAGTGCACAATAATAGAATGCACTTAAATCCCCCTAAAATTACCCCTCCACCCCAGTTCATAAAAAATTGTCTTCCACAAAGCCGGTCTCTGGTGCCAAAAAGGTTGGGAAGTGCTTGTCTAAAGAGCAAGCAGATGAGTAAAGAAATCAGCTATTTCAATATGAACTGTTTTCCACGCACATTCTGGCACTGTGCCCACATCTTAGTGACACTTGGTGCTTCCCTCTACATTTCCAAATCTCTCGAATTCCCCATGTCCACCTGTGGAAGCTCCTCTCAGATCTCAGTCTTTCATGCTGAAAAAAAAATCACTCCAATTTTCTAGGATTCATTAAACTAAGTCAGCAAAGTGTTTAAACTGATGCCATATAGGATGTGGAATAGTGTATAGGACTGCATCTTTCAGTACCCCCTGGAGAGCTTTCTAAAAAGCCTGCTAATTCACATGTGCAACTCCTTACAGGTACACTAGAATTTGGTGAGGCTGGCCTTAGGACAGAGGATGAGAGTTATTTAAAGTGAGGTTGGGACTTCCCATGCTCCAGTGATTGAGAATCTGCCTTCCAATGCAGGGGATGTGGACTCCATTGCTGGTCTGGGAACCAAGATCCCGCATGCCACAGGGCTACGAAGCCCACGCTCCACAACTCAAGAAGCCTGAGTGCCACCGCAAAGCTGCGAGCCACAGCGAAGACTCAGAATAGCTAAAAATAAAATAATAGAGGCTAATGACATCATGATGCCCCTCACCAGGGAAATTCAGTGGCTATACATTTTACTGCAAAGATGACATATTTGAATTAAAATCCCAGCTCTGCACATACACTTTAGTTGATCTTAGCAGTCTCAACATATTTTGGAAATCAGTTTTCTAACCTGATGTAGATCCAACATGCATCATTCTCACATGTTGTGGCAGGACCAAATCTATATGAAATAACAAAAATGCTCAGTACAGTCTTGGCTGTTGCCAATAATCCTTTCCAGGAATGGCTACCACAGTGAACCAAACGGTGAGTCTGGAACGCAGAATAAAGCAAAGTCACCGTCTGGTGAGGCATATTGTGCACACAGCTCTTATGACTTTTCTTACACTGTAGTCTAGTTATTTCTCAAAAAAACCTTTGTCCCATCTAGGCCTAAAGCTCACTGGGAAAAGAGAGTGGGAAAGTTTGTATCTACTCATAAATCCTATCTGGAAGAGGGAAATAAACAAACAAAAAAATCAGTACCAGCCTTGGAGGAAATTAAAATATTTTCAGTCCAGGGAGCTTAAAGTTCTAGCAGTAGGAAACTAAGCTTTTATTTGCAAACTTATTGCTTTGTTTAATTGTTTGTTTACCTATTTATGAGTGGAAGATTTCATTTAGTGAAATGTTAAAGACAGTAGGATGAGAAGAAGACCATTCTGTTCCTTTGAACTATTTCCATCCTCGCTACTCTCAGGGCTTGGCTCAGGGAAAATTTCCCTTCAGGTCTCCAAAAAGTAGCTTTCCAGGGTGGAGGCTGGGTGGGGAAGGGGAATGCTCTATGATGGGTGGAGGATCGGAGACAGGAGGGAAGATGGCTCTCACGCCTTAGCTGGAGCATTCTACCCTGTGACCTGCTCACGTCCCCAGATCCTGCAGTAAACTGGCAGACAGGACTCATGCAACAGCAAGAGGGCCTTTGTTCCTTGGAGGGAGCCTTGTAAGCAAAACCTAGAACTAAGGTTACATTCTAATGAGATGGTGAGCCCCTGGGGACTTTACAATAAATGTAATCAAATTTAATTTGAAAAGATGACTAAACTCAGTAGGAAGAAAAAAAAAATGGATCTGGCAGCTAGGAGTCCAGAGAGATGACTGGTGACAATTCAGAAGAGATATGATGAGACCTAAACCAGGGAAGGGGTAGGAGAAATGTAGAGGAGGGGGCAGATTAGACAAGGACCCGGGAGGATTCTGAAGCTTCTATCTCTCAACTATTTATTTTGGTTATTGACTGCATACCAGGCAGACTAGGTAGAGGATCCCCAGTCTTGCTTTCTAGTAACCTGATTAATTTTGAGAGACCCAAAATGTTGTCAGATATTTCCTTGTCTATAAGAAGCCAAACTCTTTATAGGCAAGTGTTTTGGGAAAATTGAAGGAAATACTATTGATAGTACTTTTTAAAAATATATAAATTTATTTATTTTAATTGGAGGCTAATTACAATATTGTATTGGTTTTGCCATACATCAACGTGAATCCTCCACAGGTGTATGTATGTTCCCCATCCTGAACCCCCTCCTACCTCCCTCCCCTTACCATCCCTCTGGGTCATCCCAATGCAACAGCCTCGAGCATCCTGTATCATGCATTGAACCTGGACTGGCGAATCGTTTCACATATGATATTATACATGTTTCAATGCCATTCACCCAAATCATCCCACCCTCGCCCTCTCCCACAGAGTCCAAAAGACTGTTCTATACATCTGTGACTCTTTTGCTGTCTCACATACAGGGTTATCGTTACCATCTTTCTAAATTCCATATATATGCATTAGCATACTGTATTGGTGTTTTTCTTTCTGGCTTACTTCACTCTGTATAATAGGCTCAGTTTCATCCACCTCATTAGAACTGATTCAAATGTATTCGTTTTAATAGCTGAGTAATACTCCATTGTGTATATGTACCACATCTTTCTTATCCATTCATCTGCTGATGGACATCTAGGTTTCTTCCATGTCCTGGCTATTGTAAAGAGTGCTGTGATGAACACTGAGGTACACATGTCTCTTTCAATTCTGGCTTCCTTGGTGTGGATGATAGTACTTTTAAATAATAAATTGCTGCTTATCTATAGGTATCTTTAAAAGCAAAAATAATGTCAGGAATTATTTGCATTTATTAATTCATTTAGCCCTCATAATAGACTTATGAGGTAGGTCCTTTGCATCAACTAGCCTGTCTATGTATGTGAAAGGTCTTCTTACTCTTCAGAATCAGCTTTAGATAGTGGGTAAGAAGAACAGAGCTAATACCATAGTCAATACTATGGTATCGACTGGTATTGGTATTTTCCTAAGTGTTAGTGGCCTGTGCTACAAAAATATAGATGACCAGGGCTGGGTCAACTCGTACTGCCTTGTCTTGATCCAATCCATCTAAGCCATCTTGAAGAACCAAATACATGGTTGGATATATAAAACTGTGGGTGAATGGTAGAATAATGGATTAATAGGCAGATCCATCTCAATATTTGACTTTTAAGTTACTTGAGTCCATTTACTATACATGAGATAGCCCTTAAAAAGAAAACAAAACACTTACTAGTGTTTGAAGTCACCCACCAGTGTCTGGTATCAGCATCATTGACTCAGTGAACATGAATTTAAGCAAACTCCATGAAATCTTATGGACAGAGGAGCCTTGTGGATACAGTCTATTGGCTCACAAGATTTGGACATAACTTAAGGACTAAACCTCCACCACCACCACCAGGAGCTACTGAAGGACAAGGGAGCCTGGTGTGCTGCAGCCCATGGGGTCACAAGAGTCAGGCATGACCTTGCAGCTGAACAGCAGCAACAACCAGTATCCAGATACATTTCCTGCGGTACGTCCCCACCGCAGGCTAGAGTCTTTCTTTTGGAGTGAATGTTTAATTCAGCCTCTGGATTTTAAACTTGGCATCTGAACCATTCGCATTCTTCATTCACAATATTGCAGCCAAGCCAGGGCCTTAGATGGTCTAACTGACCTTAAAGAAAAGGAGATTCACACTAGATGAGTGGAAAGATGAACATGTTAGAAAATAGGCCTTCTGAATTATTATTATTAGTGATGACTGTTGGACTCAGAAATGTATTTCTTGTTCCTCTACACTATTTTATTTTTGTTTCCACTTTCTACAGCTTGTCTTGGCAGAGCAATTTTTTAACAGATGAACTCTAATTGACTGTCTTGTTTATTTTAAGGGATTGCCACATCCATGCCTAGAGCAAAAATTATATAACGTTCCACTAGGGTAACAGGGAGTTCAGTAATTAATGACACAGGCAGCAAGTCATGAGATTTTCCAATCTCTAGAGTGTTGACTGTTTGTATACCTTTGACCTTGGAAGCTTTTTATGAGATATCAGATTTCATACTTCCCTCCCCTGCCTATCGTGTCCCTGCCCTCAAGATTAACAAACATGGCTTTTCTCTGAGCTATAGTAGATTCTATTTCATGTATTTTCATTCTCTTTTTTAAGGGCTATTTTGATTTCACACACCCATCATCTGGGTCTTTGGTTCTTTTCAAATTTGTTTAAGGACTATCCAGAGTGCCTCCAGTTTTATTGTGGCACCAACTGCTTAAGAGTGAGAATCAGATCATGAGTCAAAGAAAAATCACAGATTCTAGGAAGAGTGAAAGACATCGCATGACTCTGTGAGACCCTCTAGATTCCAAAACCAATTGAACTGGTTGGCTTTACATGCAATATATGTTCAAATAAGCCCTAATCAATCAGAGAGCTGGTATGCTGCTGCTACTGCTGCTAAGTCGCTTCAGTCGTGTCTGACTCTGTGCAACCCCATAGACGGAAGTCCACCAGGCTCCGCCATCCCTGGGATTCTCCAGGCAAGAACTCTGGAGTGGGTTGCCATTTCCTTCTCCAATGCGTGAAAATGAAGTCACTGAGTCGTGTCCAACTCTCAGCGACCCCATGGACTGCAGCCTATCAGGCTTCTCTGTCCATGGGATTTTCCAGGCAAGAGTACTGGAGTGAGGTGCCATTGCCTTCTCTGGAGAGCTGGTATGGTGTAGCTGAAAGTCTCAATTTTCTTTAAAAAAAGAGAAAATTATGAGATAACCCTCAATTTATTAATTTTAATATCTTGCTTTCTTTCATCTTTCCTTCCCTCCTTTTATTCTTCTTTCATTTCTCTTTTCCTTTCTTTTCTTAAACACATGCTTACATTGTGTGCCTGCTGTGTACTAAGCCCTCCATTCACATGAAGAAGAAAACCATAAATTCTGCATCATGGATTCTATAAACAACATATGAGTGTTACTAGCTTTGTATGGGGGTTCAAACATATCCAGAAATAGGTCAGTTTCCCTATGTGTGTTGAGATCTTCTAAGTAAGTACAAATGGATGCAACAGAGCTGAACGGAAGAGGGGTCCCGGTAGAGGGGTTAGCAAAAGCAGAAATCCAGGGAGAGAATAGGACAGTTAATGGGGTTGGGGAACTGAAGCTGAGGGAACATATTAAGAGATGGATCTTGAGTGGTGAGCCATGATCAGACAAGGAAGAGCATATGCCATCCTATAGAAAGGAAGAGGTATGTCCAAAATGGTCAGTTTCATATTTTGGAGCATTCTGCTTACTCAGCAAAGAGCAGATTGGAGAAAGCCACATGTAGATGTGAGTGAACCAGTTAAAAGAATGTGGTACCAGACTGAGGATAAGATTAAGATAGCTTCAACTTAGATAAGGTGATGGAGACAGAGACAAACAGACCTACTCAATTCAAATTTAGAAGGAAAATGCCTTCTCTAAACTCCTCTTCCAAGCTAACTGCAGTTCTTTTGGAAAGCTTACCTCATTTCTTGAGATAAACAGTGTATTTTAAATTGATATTATTTTGTCCAATCTTATGACTGGTCTGGGCTTTTAAAGTGACCCATTTTAAGTGTTTATTTTGCAGAAGGAGACAAGTGAACAGTGGTAAATAAAGCTATTGCCATTGGCCTTTCAGTGTTAAGCAGGGTGGTGTGAACGTGCTGTGCTAACACTGAAAAAATCACTGAATGTTAGTGTCTGGGAAGTTCTGAAAGGAAAAATCCACTCTCCTTATTAGTCCCTGAGGAATTCCTGGACTAGTGGAAAAGGACAAGTAAGAAGACAGCTCTGTCAGTTCAGCCACTCAGTCGTGTCCGACTCTTTGTGACGCCATGGACTGCAGCACACCAGGCTTCCCTGTCCATCACCAACTCCCAGAGCTTGCTCAAACTCATGTTCATTGAGTCAGTGATGCCATCCAATCAACTCACCCTCTGTCATCCCCTTCTCCTCCCGCCCTCAATCTTTCCCAGCATCAGAGTCTTTTCAAATGAGTCAGTTCTTCTCATCAGGCGGCCAAAGTACTAGAGTTTCAGCTTCAACATCAGCCCTTGCAATGAATATTCAGGACTGAGTATCTTTAGGATGGAATATTTGGATCTCCTTGCAGTCCAAGGGACTCTCAACAGTCTTCTCCAACATCACAGTTCAAAAGCATCAATTCTTCGGTGCTCTGTTTTCTTTATGATTCAACTCTCACATCCATACATGACTACTGGAAAAACCATAGCTTTGACTAGACAGATCTTTGTTGGCAAACTAATTTCTCTGCTTTTTAACATGCTGTCTAGGTTGGTCATAGCTTCTATTCCAAGGAGTAAGCGTCTTTTAATTTCTGGTTGTAGTCACCATATGCAGTGATTTTGGAGCCCAGAAAAATAAAGTTTCTCACTGTTTCCCTTATTTCCCATCTATTTACCATGAAGTGATGGGACCAGATGCCATGATCTTAGGTTTCTCAATGTTGAGCTTTAAGCCAACTTTTTCACTGTCCTCTTTCACTTTCATCAAGAGGCTCTTTAGTTCTTCTGCACTTTCTGCCAAAACAGTGGTGTCATCTGCATATCTGAAGTTATTGATATTTCTTCCAGCAAACTTGATTCTAGTTTGTGCTTCATCCAGTCCGGCATTTTGCATGACATACCCTGCATATAAGTTAAATAAGCAGAGTAATAATATACAGCCTTGACATACTCTTTTCCCTATTTGGAACCAGTCTGTTGCTCCATGTCCAGATCTAACTATTGCTTCTTGATCTGCACACAGATTTATCAGGAGGCTGATAAGGTAGTCTGGTATTCACATCTCTTGAAGAATTTTTCACAGTTTGTTGTGATCCACACAGTGAAAGGCTTTGGCATAGTCAATAAAACAGAAGAAGATGTTTTTCCAGAACTCTCTTGCTTTTTTGAAAAAGAAAGGCAAAAAAGGCAAAGTGGTTGTCTGAAGAGGCCTTACAAATAGCTGAGAAAAGAAGATAATCCAAAGGCAAAGGAGAAAAGGAAAGATATACCCATTTGAAAGCAGAGTTCCAAAGAATAACAAGGAGAGATAAGAAAGCCTTCCTCAGTGATCAATGCAAAGAAATAGAGGAAAACAATAGAATGGCAAAAACTAGAGATCTCTTCAAGAAAATCAGAGATACCAAGGGAGCATTTCATGCAAAGATGGGCACAATAAAGGATGGGACCTGTGTGGATCTAAAAAAAGCAGAAGATATTAAGAGGTGGCAAGAATACATAGAAGAACTATACAAAAAAGATCTTCATGACCCAGATAACCATGATGGTGTGATCACTCACCTAGAGCCAGACATCCTGGAATGTGAAGTCCAGTGGGCCTTAGAAAGCACCACTATGAACAAAGCTAGTGAAGGTGATTGAATTCCAGTTGAAGTATTTCAGGTCCTAAAGATGATGCTATTAAAGTGCTGCACTCAGTATGCCAGCAAATATGGAAAACTCAGCAATGGCCACAGGACTGGAAAAGGTCAGTTTTCATTCCAATCACAAAGAAAAGCAATGCCAAAGAATGTTCAAACTACCACAGATTTGTACTCATCTCACAGGCTAGCAAAATAATGCTCAAAATGTGCCATAACGGGCTTCAACAGTATGTGAACCGTGAACTTCCAGATGTTCAAGCTGGTTTTAGAAAAGGCAGAGGAACCAGAGATCAAATTGCCAACATCTGTTGGATCATCAAAAAAGCAAGAGAGTAAAAAGATAATCATAATTTGAATGGTAGACTGTGATGATATTATGCAAAAATGATCAAAAATATGTACCAGATGCACAAAGTCTCTTACAGGGCAATTGGATAATTTTGATGATAAGAAAGAAGAGTAGTAGGGTCACAAGTTACACAGAAAGATAGGGCAGCAGATTCCTGTGTGTGTGTGTGTGTGTGTGTGTGTGTGTGTGTGTGTGTGTGCTCAGTAATGTCTGATTCTTTGCAGCCCTATGGTCCATAGCCCACTAGGCTCGTCTGGTCCAGGGGATTCTCCAGGCAAGAATACTGGAATGGTTGCCACGTCCTCCTCTAGGGACTCTTCCCAACCCAGAGATCAAATCCAGGTCTGTTATGTCCTGTCAGCAGTTTGTTTACCATTAATGTCACCTGGGAAGCCTGCAGCAATTTCCTGCTAAATGTAAACACATCATTACCAGGCAGAGTGGCGATGAGTGGGCTAAGTATCACAAGGGGAATTACAGCAGTTCTGAAATTCTCTGGAGTTACATGACTTTAAGCATGTCATGAACTCCCAACCCAGAGATCAAATCCAGGTCTGTTATGTCCTGTCAGCAGTTTGTTTACCATTAATGTCACCTGGGAAGCCTGCAGCAATTTCCTGCTAAATGTAAACACATCATTACCAGGCAGAGTGGCGATGAGTGGGCTAAGTATCACAAGGGGAATTACAGCAGTTCTGAAATTCTCTGGAGTTACATGACTTTAAGCATGTCATGAACTCTCTCTTTTCATAGAGAAGATTATCCCTCAATATCCTAAAGGCATGCTTCTATAAATATGTAATCATTTAAAATCCTTATTTTTTTTTTTAAGTAATGAGGCTTAAGTGCCCCTGGTGTTTGCACCAGGTTTGAGAAAAGGGAGAGCTAGGATGTGAAATGGTGACAACGAATGGTTCTGCCATTCCCACAGTACGTGGGAGTGGGAGGCATGAAATATGGGACCAGAAACTAGAAAAACTCTACAAATTTTTTCCTGGATTTTAATAAAGGGGCAAGGCCTTTATGGCTCAGCATTGGACCAGTCATTTACAAATGATGCCCCTGGGAAGAGGTTGTGCTCTTACTTGAGCTGGATTTCTTCATCCAAGAACAATCTCTTGAGGGAGCCACAAGGGCAACCTATGAGCTGTCAACACTTCCTCTGCTTTAGGAGAATGGGGGTTTCAGTCTAGGATGGGGGTGGGAGGTCTGGCATCTTTGCACAACCCCCACCATAATTCTTTGCCTGTTACAGCTAAATGTGAGGGAAGTCCAGATATGTACTTTATTTAGTCCATGATCATTCATCAGGTGGTTTAGTCACTAAGCTGTGTCCAACTCTTTGTGGTCCATGAACTGTTGCCCACCAGGCTCCTTTGTCCGAGGGATTTCCCAGGCAAGAATACTGGAGTGGGTTGCCATTCCTTTCTCCAGGGGATCTTCCCCACCCAGGGATTGAACCTGGGTCTCCTGCGTTGCAGGCAGATTCGTTACCAGCTAAGCCACCAGGGATGCCTGTGTGCATCAGATAACCTGGTAAAAGTTCTCCTCTGCAAGGCAATGCCACAACATAGCTGGAGTAGCTCTACAGCTGCGGTTATGGCCACCTTCTCCCAGTGTTTGATTACAGAAACTCAAATAGGCCTTCTCCAAATATGATCTGAGCTCTTTACTCTGTAGTCACAACTGGAAACAACGACAAGATGATCTGAAGCAGAGTTCAGTGGGAAGGCAGAATGAGATGTGGGGTGGGGGAGGGGCTTAGTTCCATGTGATCATTCAAGGACCCATCTCCTTTCATCTTGTGGCTCCATCCTCTTCAGATCCTTAGATTTTTTTTTTCCCCCACATGAGTGGAAGGGAGCCTGTGCTATTAAGGGACAGACCTGGGCGTGGTTCCAATCACCTCTGCTTACATTAGCCATAAATGTCATAATGTGATTTAGCTGTTTGCTCAGGAATGCAAGCAGAACGTGCATATCTGTGCTCACTAGCATTCTGCACTGTACTAGGTTCAAATACCAATTGTGACAATTAGATGTGCCTCATGCTTCCTGTTGTCTAGCTTTTCTGAGCTTCATTTGTCTAATCTGTAAAATGATGAATACCCCACTCATGGCTTGTTGGACCATTTAAAGGAGCTGAATAAAATTTCACAGAAAAGTGTTTTCCTTTATCTTCTTTTTAAATCTCTTTATGTGTATGGTCTTGCTTGTTTTCAGAGGCGCCGAATGAGTCGTGACATTTGAAGGCACAGCTGAATGTGAGCTGCTGTAGACAGGATCCCTCCATGCAGTGATGGACAGGCCTCTTGACCTCTAAGTTCTTCCGCTGTGTAAGGACCTCTGAAATATTCATTAAACCCATACTGCATTGAGCCAGAGGCAGCCAGGGCATTTCTACTGGAACCAAACACGGATATGTGTTCAGAAATCATAACTTTCCTTTTCTTCTGGAACTAAGTCTTTTCGGCAGAATATCGACATCTGTAAAGCTTTCTGACTTGACTTTTCATTTCTCCTCTTTGCAGAATGGTGCTTGTCTTGGCCTTTTATCTCGATATTTAACTGAGAAGAATTTCAATTGTTTGCAGTCAATCCCACAGTGCCTTTCCAATTTCCTTTTGTTTTCTTTGGGATTTCAGGAAAGCTCACATGCCTACATAATTCAGTTATGGTTCCAAAAGAGCCTGGTGTCTCAGAGTCACAGATGACATTTTAAAATATTTCAACACCTGTGTATGAGAAGCAGGTTTAGGAATCAGGAACCCAGAGCAGTGTGCTTGGCCCTGCTGTTAATTGGCTCTGTGACCTTCAGCGAGTAATTTGTGCCTCTCTCAGCTGAAGAAGGAGGGCGAGCTGGCTCGGTGTTTTATAAACCACATTTCAGGGAATGCTGGGGTTTCTTGAACATATTTCCAGGGGCCTGGCAATGGCAAAGGGAAATCTTTACCCTCATCAGCTCTGCTTTTCATTTTTTTTTTAATGTTTAGAGTTTCATTCATGTCTCAACAAAAAGGTTTCACTACCTTTAAAATAAAATATGGAATTCTAATAATATTTCTTTGACAAAATGTTTTCACTATTTTTTTAAATCATAAACTTGGCTAATCTTTAAGAGTCCTCTACTTTCTTTAACACTGTGATTTCACTGACAAAAAATTTTTTAAAATTTTTAAACATATTGTACAATGAAGAACTGTCTGAATCTTCATTATTAGAGAAAATGGAGTTAAGAGGATTGTAGCAGAAAAAAGACACTGAAGCCAGTTCAAACAGAACTCTAACTGCGCTCTCATAAACTGAATTCACCAGCTGTCAGTCAGTCAGTCTGGCCTTGCAGGTTGCGAGTGTTCAGAATTCAGGCAGTGCCGCTTATTGCCAAGCACAGTGATGAATGACTTACTTCTTGCTCCATCCTCACACACACACATGATTAACAGATTCATACAGGATGGCTCTCTGCTGAGACAGGTGTGACTCTAGAGCCTTCTCCCCATCAGGCTTCAGGTGTCCACTCCCAATCAGAGCGAGTCAGCAGGTAGGCGGACAAGGCACAGATGAGACACGGTCACAGTCCTGATTTTCCATCTGTAAAATGGGAATGGCTGGGCACTGAAAGTGTGTGTCCACCCCAAATCTGCATGTTGAAGGCTTAACTCTCAGTGTGATTAGATCTGGAGTTAGGGCCTTTACTGAAGTAAAATGAAAAAGAAAGGCGTAACTGTAGGCCCTGATCCGCTGGGATTAATGCCCTCAGAAGGAGAGACACTAGAGTTCTTCTCTTTCCGAGTGTGTGTGTCTCTCCAGCTCTCTCCTTCTCCCTTGCCAGGTGAGGACGCACAGAGAAGATGGGCAACAGCAAGCCAGCGAGAGGGCCTTTGTCTGAAGAACACCGCCATGCTGCCCCGCCGATAGGGAACTCCCAGCTCCGTGCCTGTGAGAGCGCATCTCTGCAACGGCCACCCGGCCTGGGTACTTTGCTCTGGCAGCCGGAGCTTGCTGAGGGCCTTCCTGGTGGCTCAGCAATCAGGAACCAGCCTGCCAATGCAGGAGATGTGGGAACAATCTCTGATCTGGAAGGTCCCCTGGAGGAGGAAATGGCAACTCACTCCAGTATTCTTGGTGGAGAATCCCATGGACAGAGGAGCCTGGGGGGCTACAGTCCACGGGGTGCCAAAAAGACGAATATGACTGAGTGACAGAACAAAAGCAGAGACTCTAAGATAGGAATATCCACGGCTTCCTCAGATGCTTCTTATGTTCTCATGCATTCAAGCAGCATCAGAGAACGTCTATCATATGTGAGACCCTGAATTCAAAGTGGGGGCCTTTTAAAGATTAATGGGTCATGAATCCCTTACCCAAGAAAATGACGGTCTTAATGGTGCTAAGGATCAATGTATGAATGAAGCTGGAAAGTACATGCTTTAGTTTGTAGACACACACATACCCACACAATTCTTAAAACAAAGACACCGGTTGGGTGCAGAGGAAGATGTAAATAATGTCCACTGAAGCATCTGCATAATAGTAGAACTTGGAAAGAACTCCATTTATATTAGGCTCTGAGCTCCGTAAACTCAGATTCCAGATCTCTACTTGTTACTTAGTACCACTTACTCTCTACCACTCGCCATGGCAACCAGCATAGAAAAGGAATTTATAAATGTCTGTGTCATAAACACACAAATCAATATTAAAGTGAAATACATGATATGTAAAATATATAATATCTCATATACATGACTCATGTGTA
>SJYC01035823.1:0-10512 GCA_006408675.1 Madoqua kirkii
ATCTAAAAAACAAAACAAAAAAACCCAATATAAATGAACTTACTTATAAAACAGAAATAAACTCATAGACATAGAAATAAGAAAAAGGAGAGATAAATTGGGAATTTGAAATTAACATATACCCATAACTACAAATAGGGCTTCCCAAGTGGCTTAGTGGTAAATAGCCTGCCTGCCAATGCAGGAGACTCAGGAAGGGTAGGTTCAGTCCCTGAGTTGGGAAGAGCCCCTGGAGTATTCTTACCTGGAGAATCCCATGAATAGAGGAACCTTGAGGGCTATGGTCCATAGGGTTACAAAGAGTCAGGAGTGAGTGACTGAGCACACAGGCACAACATATAAAACAGAACAACAAAAGACCTACTATATTGCATAAAGAACTATACTCAATAACTTACAGTTGAAAAGAAACTGAAAAAGAATATACATATTCTATATATATTCTTTATATATATGTATTTTATTGTGCAACATATATAATAAAATGTATATTTCACATATATATATATGTAAAATATATGTGTTTACATATCTATAAAACTGAATCACTCTGCTGTACACGTGGCATTTTATATATCAACTATACTTCAATCTTGCAGTAAAGTAAAATAAATAAAGCAGATTATCGATTTAGTTTCTTACAGTTCATCAGAGGTCTGGTTGAGGTCAAACTGGTTCTCTTTTACGGTCTCATGAAGCAGAAATCAGAAAGCCAACCAGGCAGGGCTCTTACTGGGGGACTCTGAGGAGGGTCCGCTTCCCTTGGAAGGATGCAGTCCTTGCAGTTGCAGGTCCGAGGTCCTGATACCATCGCCGGCTGTCAGCCAGCTAACAAATTCTAGAAGGCTTCTCATTCCCTGTCATCTGGCTTTTATCTTCAAACCAGCAAAGCTGCCTTGAATCTTTCTCATGCTTCAAAAAGCTCTCTGATTTCTCATATTGTAACCAAGAGGAAAAAGCTCTCTGCTTTTAATGGGTTCATTTGACTATATTATTGTCATTGTTTAGTCGCCAAATCATGTCTGACTCTTTGCAACCCCATGGCTGTAGCCCACCAGGCTCCTCTTTCCATGAGATCTCCCAGGTAAGAATACTGGAATGGGTACCATTTGCTTCTCCAGGGGATCTTCCCAACCCAGGGATCAAACTCCCATCTCCTGCATTGGCAGTCAGATTCTTCACCACTGAGCCACCAGGGAAGCCCTTCTTAGCCCCTCCTGAATAATCTCCTCTTTGGCTTAAAATCATAGGAATGACAACATAGATGAAGAGCAAGGGCCTTCTTGAAATTATGCCTATCACACTAAGAGTACAGCTGATGAGTTAGTAACCCAATCAGAAAGAAAGAGAAAATGAAAGTTGTTCAGTTGTGCCCTACTCTTTGAGACTATAGTCCATGGAATTCTCCAGGCCAGAATACTAGAGTGGGTAGACGTTCCCTTCTCCAGGGGATCTTCCCAATCCAGGGACTGAACCCAGGTCTCCCACACTGCATGCAGATTCTTTACCAGCTGAGCCACCAGGGAAGCCCAACTCAATCAGAATTAAGACAATTTTCCATCAAAAATGTCTCTTGTGCCCACTCCAGGCAGTCCCCAAGTTCACAAGAGAACACTTTTCCATCATCAAAGATTAGTTTTGCCTCTGTATAAGTGAAATTGCACAGTATGTTTTCATTTGTATTTGTATTCTTTCTCTAGCATAATATTTTTGAGATTCACCCATAAAATATGTATCAGGAGTTTGTTTCAGCTTATTAAGGAATAATATTCCTTTATCACAGCTTGCTTATTGATTGAAGTGTTGGTGGACATTTTAATTGTGGCTATAATGAATAAATTTAAACATTCTTAAAAAATGTTCATGTAGTGATAACTCTTCATTTCTCTTGGATAAATATCCAGATGTGGAAATCTCTGTGTCTTTACATAGATAAGTGTTCAACTGCCAGATACTGTTCCAAATTGGCTGCTAGTGTTTTCTACATCTACTCCTTACTCCTGGTAAAGTACGCACATTTCAGCTGGTACAAATCCTCACTTCCATTTTTGTCCGTGTTTCTAATTCGAGCTATTCTATAGCATGTGTATTGCATCTCTTTTTGGTTATAAGTTGTATTTCCTTGATGGCTAATGATAAACATTCTTAAAAAATGTTCATGTAGTGATAACTCTTCATTTCTCTTGGATAAATATCCAGATGTGGAAATCTCTGTGTCTTTACATAGATAAGTGTTCAACTGCCAGATACTGTTCCAAATTGGCTGCTAGTGTTTTCTACATCTACTCCTTACTCCTGGTAAAGTACGCACATTTCAGCTGGTACAAATCCTCACTTCCGTTTTTGTCCGTGTTTCTAATTCGAGCTATTCTATAGCATGTGTATTGCATCTCTTTTTGGTTATAAGTTGTATTTCCTTGATGGCTAATGATTCTGAGTACCTGCCTTATTATGCGTTCATCAGTCATTTCTATATCTTCCTTTGTGAAATGTCCGTGCAAATCCTATGTGCAATGTTTCATTGTGAAATTGGTCTTGCTATTGATTTGTAAGAGCTTATAATCTAGCTAAAGTCCTTCATCAGATATATTATATATTCACTTAGTATTTAATATAACATCAGAGAAGGCGATGGCACCCCACTCCAGTGCTCTTGCCTGGAAAATCCCATGGACCTAAGAGCCTTGTAGGCTGCGGTCCATGGGGTCGTGAAGAGTCAGACACGACTGAGTGACTTCCTTTTCATTTTTCACTTTCATGCACTGGAGAAGGAAATGGCAACCCACTCCAGTGTTCTTGCCTGGAGAATCCCAGGGACAGGGGAGCCTGGTGGTCTGCCTTCTGTGGGGTTGCAGAGAGTTGGACACAACTGAAGCGACGCAGCAGCAGCAGCAGCAGCAGCAGTGAGTAAAGAACTTGCCTGCCATGCAGGACGGACAGACAGACATATGCGTGTTTGATCCTTAGGTTGGAAAGATCCCCTGGAGCAGGACATGGCAACCCATTCCAGCATTCTTGCCTGGAGAATCCCATGGACAGAGTAGCCTGGTGGGCTACAGTCCATAGGGTTGTGAAGCGTTGGATATGACTAAAGTGACTGAGCATGCACACAGGCATGTACACATACACGTATAATTGAATTTGTATAAATGAGCATTCAAGGAAAGAAAAGACAAAAATAAAGGAAAAGGAGATAAAGGAAAAAAGCTCTGAAAATGTTTGACTCTCTGACATTGATTTACGTAGCAATCTCTTTCCAATCCCACAGATACAGCAGAAAACTTAACTTGATTGAGCAAAGGACTGTGATGCGTGCTGTAGAATACTGCATCACTGCATCTTATTCTAAGAAGTCAAGACCTCCTCCTTGGGAACAGGCCTCTGTGCTTGTATCCTCCATTTTCTACCACTTAATTTGTTACAATATCTGTCATATAGAAGCTGGTCAACACATTTGCTGAGAGAATGAGATAATAAGTTAACTTGGTGATTATATCATTTAATTATCAGAGGAGAGACTCAATCAGTGAGCTTTGGGGAAAAGAATAAAACCACCAAAACCAGAAGCAGTATTTATATTATACATCAGTTGCATTTGGCTTCACAGAAGTGAGAGATGGACACGTGTGGAAACAATGATAAACAGTGTGAAACGCACATCTTCAGTTATTCCTCTTTCATAAATCCCTTCTAGCCAAAGATTAAGAATCCAATTATGCATGAATGCTTCTGGATGTAATCAGTTTCTCTCTCCTGTATCAAGACTCTGCTTCTCTCTCATGGATCAATCCCATCAGCATGCACATGCTTGTTTCTGCTTTCACAAACTCTTCCCTGACCCCACGTTCCCCTTTAGCATCTCCAGGATTTTTTAAGTTGTTGACACTTGCTGTCTGTTTTTCCAAGTTTAAAATGTACGCTTCCCACATTCCCTCTCTGCATTCTGCCAACCACCGTGCCATGGATATCACTCTTGTAAAAGTCTCCAGAATACAAATCAATGCGCAAGTTCTATGTCTTAGACTCACTTGGGAGACTCTGCAGCATCCAACTGGATAAATGCATCTGGGCAATAGAGTGTTTATGTGGGGCTTGAAGCTCCACTCATGGACTGGAATTTCAGTTCTGCTGCTTATTCAGACATTGTGCTCAAGCCAACACGACATCTTGGCTCTCCATGGAAAGTGTTGGTTCCTTCCATTTGGAGCCTCTGCAGTGGTTCTTTCTGCTCAGAGTGCTCCTTTCCCAGCTTCTCCCCATCCTGGCTTCCCTGTTCACCTTTGTCATTCCCCTGGAGTACCTGTAACCCAGAAGGGAGACTCCTGGCTGCCCTGACTCTGATGCAGACTTGACCCCATGACCTTGATCTAGTACATACACTCATGAACTTCGATTTCTTCATCTGTAACTCACGTGATGACAATGCCTGCTTCAACAGATTTCCATGTGCATCCTGTGAGGTAATGTGGGCACTTACTATTTATTGCTATTGTTCAGTAGCTAAGTCATGTCTGACTCTGCTACCTCGTGAACTGTAGCTTTCCAAGCTTCTCTGTCCTCCACTATCTCCTGGAGTTTGATTCAGTTCATGGCCGATGAGTATGTGATACCATATAACCATCTCATCCTCTGCTGCCCCCTTCTCCTCTTGCCCTCAATCTTTCCCAACATTAGAGCCTTTTCCAATGAGTCAGCCGTTTGCATCAGGTGGTCAAAGAACTGGAAATTCCAGTTCAGCAACAATCCTTCCAAAGAATATTCAGGGTTTATTTCCTCGGGATTGACTGGTTTGATCTCCTTACAGTCCAAGGGACTCTCAAGACTGTTCTCAAGCACCACAGCTCAAAAGCATCAGTTCTCTGGTACTCAGCCTTCTGTATGATCCAGTTCTCACATTGTACATGACTACAGGGAAAACCATAGCTTGGACTATATAGATCTTTGCAATGTCAGTAATGCTGACCTTTGTAATGTGGGTACTCAGCATAGTGCCTGACATACAATGGATGATTTTTTTAAAAAACACCCACTTTCACTTTTCCCCTTCCCTGTTATGCTTGAACCATTTGGTGTGATTCAGGATACCCACTTTTCTCATTTAGAAAAAAAAAAATCCAGCTTATTGGAACAGACTTGCCATACCCGATGGGGCAATAAAAGTATTCTCTTTTAAGACAGTCACACTAAGGGCCAGATAGTGGCGAATAGGTCTCCAAAGAAAGTGGGAATGAGCTTTTCCCGTGTCTTTTAATAGAAGTGTTATTTAACTTTTATGGGAATGCCACAGAGAAGAGAGCTATTCCTACTCAGTGAGCTTACAGACAAAATAAAATAAACAGACAAGGAAGGCAGTGGTCCATTTGATGAACCTCCCCAGAAGACACAGCAACTGGAGAATCAAAATTAACTGGCTGTGTTTATTCACGTCTAACTTCTGCCTGGGTTGAGCTTTCGTTACTGCCTGAGCACATACTGTCTCTTTCTGTTTATTAGGCACTTTTTCTGAAAGGAATTCTAGTCCCCAAATTCCCCTGTGCGTTCTCTTTGAACTTCTGATCCAAGCAAGGCACAGAATACATGTAAGGCAGGGCAGCTCTGCAGTTAAGAAAAAAACTGTAAGCCCATCATTGTAGCCCATCAGTTGACCACTGACTAAGCTAGAGGGATTTGCTTTGGATTTTAAGCTTAATTTCTAAATTGAGGGGGGAAAAATGTTACCTGCTGCAGAGAATTATGGAAAGGTTTAAACAAGATGGTTCATGTCAAGACTTAAAGGTTGCCTGGTCTGGAATGAGCAATGGTTCATCATGAGTGTGACCCCCATCCCCAAGAATCATTTATTGTAGCCCTTCCATCACGACCATTACCATTATTAGGAGCAGCACCCAGGTGGGCTCTCCCCCTTGCCCAGCCTTGTCACTTAGCTTTCTTGACAGTTGGATGCTCATCTTCATGGAAGATGTCCAAGGGGAGACAGGACCCTTCTCAGAATTGTGGTTTGGACCATATACTTTTAAAGGCTCCCTCCATCCCTTCAATTCAGTGGCAATATAAATAGAAATGACTGCAACAGATGCACTAGCCATTTACAAATCTGTTTCATGTCTTGGCTTTTTCCTCTGGCTAAATTCTGAACTACCCCTAATGAGCCAAATGACTGTAGGCTCATGGGAAAAACCTGATATTTTCCTGTTAGAAAAGGGAAAAAGGGAAGGCAGACTGCATCTACTTTAAATTCCATCAGAGCACCAAACAGCTATGATCCTCATTCCTTTGCGAAAAGCAAATAAGAAAGAAACAGTATGTTGATGTACACTTTTTACTGCTATTAATAACTAAACCTCCAAACTGTGATGAACTATATTTTATTTTCTTGGGTTCATTTTACTCTAATTGCTCCCTTTATAATGGAAATCCTTGAATTGCTTTATTCCCCCAGAATGAGTAGAGCTGGGCCTCTTTGTATGTCTCCTGTGTGGTCCCGGATACTACCTCTACAAGGGTCTGGGGTCCTTGAACAATAACTGCTGTTCCCTGAGTTGTAAAACTCTAACCTCATTTCAGAAATGAGGATTATCATTATTGGGTGAGTTCTCCAGGAAGGGCCTCGTTTGAAAACTCCCTCTCCAACTGATTGAACTCTTTCCTGATTAACAGTGGATAAATATGGAGACTATTACTTAGATACCGCATGCTGGGAGGCAAACATGATAATTATACCTGTCAGTCTGCAGAACCCCCTGGTCTCAAATGGAGTGAAATGCTGCCATTTCAATCTAATCTGCAAGAGAGGCGAATGGAGAGGGGATGATCACTATGGAGAAGGCTGAAAGCACCCCAGCTGTCAATATCCGCGTGGGAGGCAGCTGACGGTTTGGATGTCATCACATTAGCAATCTCTTCAGTAAAAAGGAAGTCTGGCTGCTTTGTGGCTTGAAAAGGAGCAGCAGTTGAAAGCATTAAAATTAGTGCCATTTTACTGAAGATCATGATGATTTAAAATGTCAGTTCCTTTCCCTAGCACTATCATTTATGATGGAACATAGTGACAACTATCAACAGTCAGAGACTGAGTATCAAATGAGGGGAATGTGCCATTTCAGATGCAACTGAGGAGTCACCAAGACAGAGGTGTGTTTGGATGTGTGCATGTGAACACTGAGGCCTCATCCCCAATGTCACTCTGAATTTTCCTCTCCTAATCCAGAAAGCTAGCCATGGTCCAAATCTGGGCTGGGAAAGTCAGTGGGAGTCAGTCAGTTCCTCGGAGGAAAAGAAGGACATGCCCAGTAAGACGTGAAACACCAGCAGCATCCTCAAAGACAGAGTCCCAAAGTAATAGCAGGAGTCTATCGAATGATATCGATGATGATAATGATGATAGCCAACATCTTCAAGTTGTCTAGTTTAAAAATCATATTTATGCTATTCTACAGAACACATACAACAGTCTTAGAATTCGAAAATACTTTTAATCCCACTTTGGGTGTGTGCTCAATAGCTTCAGCCATGTCCAACTCTTTGAAACCCCCTATGGGGGTCATGCCATAGCCCACCAGGCTCCTCTGTCCATGAGGTTTTCTCAGCAAGAATACTGGAGAGAATTGCCATGCCCTCCTCCAGGGGAACTTCCCAATCCAGGGATCAAACCTCTGTCTCCCATGTCCCCTTCATTGCAGGCAGATTCTTTACCACTGAGCCACCAGGGGAGCCTTAATCTTACTGTATAGATGAGTAATCTGAAGCTCAGGGCAGCAAGTAGCTATGCCAAGGTCAAGTGATGATGGGATCTTTGGGACCTAGATACAGAGTTTACAGTCTTACCTTCTAAATTGAATTCTTCTCAGAGCCATGAATTGGATAAACACAGAGTAGCAGTTGACTCTTGAATAGGACACGATAAGGGTGATCACTGCAAAAATGCCTGGGAGTAAGACCGGGGTGAAGTTGGGGCTACAGCATATAAAGGCCAAGTGAGTTTCAAAGTATCAAACCCCAGCAGGGAGCCAGAACAAAATGCCGGTGGCTCTGAGGAGCCAGTCTAGAGTATGTGTGTGAACACAGAGTCCTAGCATAATCTATTCATCAAAGGTGAAGGTGAAGTCGCTCAGTCGTCCGACTCTTTGCATGGACTGTAACCTACTAGGCTCCACTGTCCATGGGATTCTCCAGGCAAGAATACTGGAGTGGATTGCCATTTCCTTCTTCAGGGGATCTTCCCGACCCAGGGATCGAACCCGGGTCTCCCGCATCGAAGGCAAATGCTTTAACCTCTGAGCCTCTATTCATCAAGACATGTTGCTAATTAAAAAAAAAAAAAAATTCCAACACTTTAAGTTCCATCCTGTAAAAGGGGTTTCCATATGCTTTTGTGTCTTCATGAAATGTTTTTCCCTGGAGAGGCTGTCCCTTCCTATAAAATTAAATAGCATCATATTAGCTCAGCGGTCCTCTTCCCTTTCATAGTGCTTAATGCCATGTGAAAGTATTTAATTCCTATTTACATTTTTTTTCTAATTTTTGTCTCTTCCATAAAAATATAAGGGACCTCAGGGCATAAACTATGTCTCTTTTATTAACTTGTATCTCTAAATCCTAGCACAGGTGATGGCACATAGAAAAACTAATAATAGCTTTTGTGAATACTTACTATGTAGCATATTCTACTAGATAGAGATGTGCATGTATTATGCCCTATATTCTCATAATAACTTTATAAGGCAAGTATTTTATTATTTTTTTTACAGGTGATGAAACTGAGTCACAGAGAAATTAAATTTTATTGATGTAAGTGGTGGGATTCATATTTGAACATAGGCAAATGAGTTCCAAAGACTATTTACTGCTATTTACCATATTTAATAACCTCAGATATGCAGATGACACCACCCTTATGGCAGAAAGTGAAGAGGAACTCAAAAGCCTCTTGATGAAAGTGAAAGTAGAGAGTGAAAAAGTTGGCTTAAAGCTCAACATTCAGAAAACAGAGATCATGGCATCTAGTCCCATCACTTCATGGGCAATAGATGGAGAAACAGTGGAAACAGTGTCAGACTTTATTTTTCTGGGCTCCAAAATCACTGCAGATGGTGACTGCAGCCATGAAATTAAAAGATGCTTATTCCTTGGAAGGAAAGTTATGACCAACCTAGATAGCATATTCAAAAGCAGAGACATTACTTTGCCAACAAAGTTTCATCTAGTCAAGGCTATGGTTTCTCCAGTGGTCATGTATGGATGTGGGAGGTGGACTGTGAAGAAAATTGAGTGCCAAAGAATTGATGCTTTTGAACTGTGGTGTTGGAAAAGACTCTTGAGACTGCAAGGAGATCCAACCAATCCATTCTGAAGGAGATCAGCCCTGGGATTTCTTTGGAGGGAATGATGCTAAAGCTGAAACTCCAGCCCTTCAGCCATCTCATGCGAAGAGTTGACTCATTGGAAAAGACTCTGATGCTAGAAGAGACTGGGGGTAGGAGGAGAAGGGGATGACAGAGGATGAGATGGCTGGATGGCATCACTGACTCGTTGGATGTGAGTGAGTGAACTCTGGGAGTCGGTGATAGACAGGAAGGCCTGGCGTGCTGTGATTTATGGGGTCACAAAGAGTCAGACATGCCTGAGGGACTGAACTGAACTGAACCATGTTTAAACAGTCTCTTATACAAGACCTCCCTGAGGATTGTTGGATGGATGAATGAATGAATGTATAAATGAACAGGTTGATGCTTGGTCAAGATCGTGTCTTCTGAGATCCAGTAGGTAAGAAAGGAATAACAAAAAATTCTAAGGACTTTCGCTGTCCATAGAGAAATGGTATAAAATTCTGCTTCTTATTTAGATGGAATTGAGGAAGCAGTTTCAAGGTCTCAAGGGCCACATCTCAGAGAGAACAAAAGATGATTTTGGTGTAGCTGTCTTTTTTCTGCTTTGCACTTTCTAGATGTTTTTCAGCCTCGATCTTCAGAAACAAAGAGAATCCCACCCATGACTAATGCTTGAGTGTGAATATTTTCATCAAATAGAGCAAAGCTGTGAGCATATTGATTAATCTATCCATTAACCAAGTCAATCACTCAAAAAAACTTGTCTGCATCATATCCTTTATGGGGCAGTCTCCAAGACTAAATTAGGTGCCCAAGAGATTTATCAGTGTAAGACATCTCCTCACAGGAACACTTGAAGGACAGAGGTAAGCATAAGCAGGAGGAAGTGGGAAAAGTCTTCACACTATGATGCAGGTCTTGTCCCTGTGAAAGAAAGAAGGAAGAAAGACAGATGAGGTGTTAATATCCTCACATCTGAGAACCAGGTCAATAGGGATTTGTGAGCAAAGATTCCTTATTAGAAGAGTCTGGTATTGGAAAGAAATAGCCCTTCTCTCTAGTAACTCCATTACTTTCACTCATTGGTTCAAAGTCATGGTCTCAGATATGTGTTATAGTGGATTCAAAGATAAGGCCTACAGGCTGGAGACTGGAGAAATTTTTGTAGTGAGTTCTCTTGAAGGGA
>SJYC01035824.1:0-28388 GCA_006408675.1 Madoqua kirkii
GCTTCGTGTCATTGAGTTAGACAAGGCTTCGGTCCTAGTGTGACTGGATTACCTAGTTTTCTGTGATTATGGTTTCAGTGTGTCTGCCCTCTGATGCCCTCTTGCAACACCTACCTTCTTACTTGAGTTCTCTTGCCTTGGGCATGGGGTATCTCTTCACAGCTGCTCCAGCAAAGTACAGCCACTTCTCCTTACCTTGGTCGAAGGGTATCTCCTTACTGCCACCCTTCGATGTGGGATAGCTCCTCTAGGTCCTCCTGTGTCCGCACCACCATAGCTCCCTGGGTTGCTCCTCCTGGCTGCCACTCCTCCAGGCCTCGGGTGGGGGTTGGCTCCTCCCAAGTTTATTATGAGAGACATAACACACCAACAAGTGGAAGAGCACACAGAGAAAGTTTGTTTCATTGAGAGAGAAGCTGGGCAGAGATGCACACCACCGGGGAAGAAAGGGTGTGGGAAGCCCTGCTAGTGAGGAGGGGTCCAGTAAAGAAAGGGTTAAGTTTCATTTGCATAGGTCAGTTCTTCCAGGTCTTTGCCTTCCTTCAGGCCTAATGCCTGGCTTCTTTCATCAAACCTGACCTACCCAGGGACCTTTCTCTGGGCTGCATACACATGGCTCAGCCAAGATGGATCTCAATGTGAAGGCTTCTGGGAGAAGCAAGACTCACTATGGCCTGGAGTTATCCCCTGACTTTTTACCCCAAGAGTATTTCCCAGTGTTTGTAGTCTCTTTCTTATCCTGTACTTAGACAAGGTTTTTGCCTTTCTTTGTCTTTGCCATGATTATCCCCTTGAGATGCTTACAAGAGGCAAAGACTGGCTATTTACTCTGCTCCTGTTTTTACTTCCATTTCTGACAGCAAACAGGAAGCTGGCTGTAAATTCCTCAACTGGAGTTCACTATCACTTGCCTCAGGAAATGCAAAGAGAGGCTGGCTGATTGTGAATTTCCAACCTGCAACCAGTCTATCTCCTACCTCAATATCATGCTTGAACCATTTGAAAGGTCTTTGGCCATGTGGCACCAAGGAAGAGAAATTGAGTCACTGCATGAAACTTTTTGCCAGGGTAGGTATAGTCCTGCATGTTTGCCTTGCTGAATGTAAGATCTTTGTTTCTTTGTGCATGTCACTAGGCCATATCTAAGTGATGCAGGAAGGTGGACCCCTTCCAGGGCCCAAAACTGGGCTCTTGTCTAGCACTCAGAAATAAACTGTCTGAGGAAACACATCTGCTGACAAAGTTTGCCAGGGTAGGTATAGTCCTGTATGTTTGCCTTGCTGAATGTAAGATCTTTGTTTCTTTGTGCATCTCACTATGAATGTCACTAGGCCATATCTAAGTGATGCAGGAAGGTGGACCCCTTCCAGGGCCCAAAACTGGGCTCTTGTCTAGCACTCAGAAATGAACTGTCTGAGGAAACACATCTGTTGACAAAGCAAGAGACTTTATTGGGAAAAGGCACCCAAGTGGAGAGCAGTAGGGTAAGGGACTCCAGGAGAACTGCTCTGCTGTGTGGCTGGCAATGTCAGGGTTTATGGTGATGGGATTAGTTTCCGGTTGGTCTTTCACCAATCAATCTAATTCAGAGTCTTTCCTGGTGGTGCACGCATTGCTCAGTCAAGATGGATGCTAGCGAGAGGGATTCTAAGAAGTGGACGGATACGCAAGGTCTCCTTTAGACCTTTCCCGAACTCTTCCGGTTGATGATGGCTTATTAGTTCAGTATTTCTTATCAGGATCTCCTGTCGTAAAACAGTTCATACAAATGGTTACTATGGTACCTGGCCAGGGTGGGCGGTTTCAACCAGTGTGCTTCCCCTAACATAAGGATTCTAGTTATGACCCCATAACATTAATTTGATGGGTGAGACTTTCTGATTTGAACATTAGTTATTTAGCCTTATTTTAGTATTGCTTTCATTTCTCTTTTTCTACATATCACTGATTTTCTCATTTGTCATGTTTATATGATTTTCCTTGGGTAATGGAAATATATTTGAATCAACTTCTCAAATACTAATATATTTACTTCTGTTTGCTACATTGATCGGAGAAGGCAGTGGCACCGCACTCCAGTACTCTTGCCTGAAAAGTCCCATGGACAGAGGAGGCTGGTAGGCTGCAGTCCATGGGTTGCATGGAGTTGGACATGACTGAGTGACTTCCCTTCCACGTATCACTTTCATGCATTGGAGAAGGAAATGGCAACCCACTCCAGTCACTGCACTGGTCATTGAGGAAGGCTTTCTTATCTGTCCTTGCTGTTCTTCGGAACTCTGCATTCAGATGCTTATATCTTTCCTTTTCTCCTTTGCTTTTCACCTCTCTTCTTTTCACAGCTACTTGTAAGACCTGGAGAATCCCAGGGACGGCAGGGCCTGGTGGGCTGCCATCTATGGGGTCGCACAGAGTCGGACATGACTGAAGTGACTTAGCAGCAGCAGCAGCTACATTGATAAGGAAAAAGAGGATTGAGTTTTGCTTAGTTTTCTTTTTCTTTCCTGAGAACAAAGAAAAGAAAATATAGAATAGTGAGCAGGCCTGAACATTCATTCCTACTTGTTTCTTTGTATGTTGTTTTGTTTGTTTGTTTGTTTTTACTTTAACTGCCCCTAACTCTTCATATGGACATCACCAGATGGTCAACACCAAAATCAGATAAGTATATTCTTTGCAGCCAAAGATGGAGAAGCTCTATACAGTCAGCAAAAACAACACTTGGAGCTGACTGTGGCTCAGATCATGAACTCTTTATTGCCAAATTCAGACTTAACTTGAAGAAAGTAGGGAAATCCACTAGACCATTCAGGTATGACCTAAATAAAATCCCTTATGATTATACAGTGAAAGTGAGAAATACATATAAGGGACTAGATCTGATAGAGTACCTGATGAACTGTGGACAAAGGCTCATGGCATTGTACAGGAGACAGGGATCAAAACCATCCCCATGGAAAAGAAATGCAAAAAAGCAAAATGGCTGTCTGGAGAGGCCTCACAAATAGCTGTGAAAAGAAGAGAGGTGAAAAGCAAAGGAGAAAAGGAAAGACATAAGCATCTGAATGCAGAGTTCCAAAGAACAGCAAGGAGAGATAAGAAAGCCTTCCTCAGTGACCAACACAAAGAAATAGTGGAAAACAACAGAATGGGAAAGACTAGAGAGCTCTTCAAAAAATTAGAGATACCAAGGTAACATTTCATACAAAGATATGCTTGATAAAGGACAGAAATGATATGGACCTAACAGAAACAAAAGATATTAAGGAGAGATGGCAAGAATACACAAAAAAACTGTACAAAAAAGATCTTCATGACCCAGATAATCATGATGGTGTGATCACTCACCTAGAGCCAGACATCCTGAAATGCCTTAGAAAGCGTCATTATGAACAAAGCTAGTGGAGGTAATGAAATTCTAGTTGAGCTATTTCAAATACTGAAAGATGGTACTGTGAAAGTGCTGCACTTAGTATGCCAGCAAATTTGGAAAACTCAGCAGTAGCCAAGGGACTGGACAAGGTGAGTTTTCATTCCAATCCCAAAGAAAGGCAATGCCAAAGAATGCTCAAACTACCGCACAATTGCACTTATCTCACCTGCTAGTAAAGTAATGCTCAAAATTCTCCAAGCCAGGCTTCAGCAATACGTGAACCATGGACTTCCTGATGTTCAAGCTGGTTTTAGAAAGGGCAGAGGATGAGATGGCTGGATGGCATCACCGATTTGATGCACATGAGTGTGATTGAACTCCATGAGTTGGTGATGGACAGGGAGGCCTGGTGTGCTGTGATTCAAGGGGTCGCAAAGAATCAGACACAACTGAGCGACTTAACTGAACTGAGCTCTTCATATCTGTAACTAAGTTTGTCTTTCTGCTCCTAACTCTGCAAGAGCTACATTTTGCACCTATTATTCTTTGACTCTGCGCTAAATATATCCTACATCTGATGCCTACTTTTATAAAACTCTCTTTTCCTTATAGTTGAGTATAGGCTATAATATTAGTTGCTCAGTTATGTCTGACTTTCCTTGTGGCTCAGCTGGTAAAGAATCTGCCTGAAATGTGGGAGGCCTGGGTTCGATCCGAGTTGGGAAGATACCTGGAGAAGTGAAAGTCTACCCACTCCAGTATTCTGGACTGGAGAATTTCATGGACTGTGTAGCCCATGGGCTATAGCGCTGCAGAGTTGGATATGATTCAGCTACTTTCAGTTTCACTTCACTATGTCTGACTCTTTGCAATCTCATGGACTGTAGCCCACCAGGCTCCTCTGTCTATAGAATTCTCCAGGCAAGAATATTAGAGTGAGTTGCCATTTCCTTCTCTAGGGTGTATTCCCAACCCAGAGATTGAACCCAGGTCTCCAGCATTGCAGGTGAATCTTTACCTTCTGAGCTACCAGGGAAGACTTCTCCTTATGGCTTTTCCTTTTTATATATCAGAAAGAAGGCAGCAGAACCACTGAACTGCCAGACTCAATTACTAGGTTACTGACATCTGTTTTTGAAACACTGCAAGAGGAAAAGGACAAGATCCTAAAACTTTTGTTCCTCATCACCAGCTCTTGACTGCAAACCCTTGCCTTGTTTGAGCCCCTGGACTCTTCATAGGGAGAGGTGCACAGTTCTTAAGGTATGCATCTACTTTGTCCCCTCTGAACCAGCTGAAAATTCAAGCCATTTCTATTTTCTCCAAATTGTGCCTCCACATTTTTTATTCAGTTTCAGTGGGCAGAGAAAGACAAGATTTTGGCCAGCAACAAAACCAATTATATCCACTGGCTCCATCACTTTTTTCCTCAAGAAATCATATCTCTCAACTTTCTAAAATTTTCTGGTTTTAAATCATCCCATTTCATAAACCTCATTGTTTCTGTGTTGATTTGATATGCCCTCAAATCTTATTGAGAATACAAATGAGAGTATCCTAAAGAGAACTCATTTTTTTTTCCTTTTGCTTTCTCCATCCAATTTCTTACCCCCTTCCACTCTTTTGAATTCATTTCCCTATATTTTCATAACCTTAATCCCAGAAGACAAATGTATTTAATATTGGAAGCTGACACTGCTTCTGTCAAAGATGGTGATTATCTCTGTTCATAACATTCTGATCCTGACATTTGAGGTTAGAGATGATAAGAGAAAACCCACTGCCTGGGAAGCTGAAGCCACGAACTCACGACCTACAGTGCCGTTCACTTCTTTTCATTGCAGGTTTCTCTTCTAACTCAGCCAAATCAGGGTACATTTCAGAATGCCCCTCCTTCCTTCTTTACAGGCTGATTGATAAGATGGATCAGACTGACTTGATTTTTTTTTTTTCATTTTTAGATTTGGTAATGAACAGAGAGGCCTGGTGTCCTGTGATTCATGGGGTCGCAAAGAGTCGGACACAACTGAGTGACTGAACTGAACTGAACTGATATTATTGAAACTTGAGACAAAGAGATACAAATAAATGTTATTGCAGCAGGGAAATGTACGTTAGAGTGGCAATTCATCTTCCACGAGAACTTTAAGAGCTCTTTGTCAGTGGACATCACCATGCTTTCTCAACCTTTAGTACCAACATTGACAGAATTCTCCCCATATACTGAGAACTACATCCTTGATACCTTTTGTCTCTGGAATGCAAGAATATGAATGTAACACTGAAAAGCTGAGTCAGTTCAGTTCAGTCACTCAGTCGTGTCCAACTCTTTGCGACACCATGGGCTGCAGAACACCAGGCCTCCCTGTCTATCACCAACTCCCAGAGCTTGCTCAAACTCATGTCCATCGAGTTGGTGAACCTGTCCACCCATCTCACCCTCTGTCGTCCCCTTCTCCTCCTGTCATCAATCTTTCCCAGCATCCTGGTCTCCTTCAATGAGTCAGTTCTTTCCAGTAGGTGGCAAAGTATTGAAGCTTCAGCTTCAGAATCAGTCCTTCCAATAAATATTCAGGACTGATTTCTTTTAGGATGGACTGGTTTGATCTCTTTGCAGTCCAAGGAATTCTCAAGAGTCTTCTCCAACACCACAGTTCAAAAGCATCAATTCTTCAGTGCTAAGCTTTCTTTATAGCCCAACTCTCACATTCATACATGACTACTGGGAAAACCATAACTCTGACTAGATGGACCTTTGTTGTAAAGTAATGTCTTTGCTTTTTAATATGGTGTCTAGATTGGGCATAGCTTTCCTTACAAAGAGCAAACATCTTTTAATTTCATGGCTGCAGTCACCATCTGCAGTGATTTTGGAGCCCCCCCCCCGCAATAAAGTCTGTCACTGTTTCCATGTTTCCCCCATTCATTTGCCGTGAAGTGATAGGACTGGATGACAAGATCTTAGTTTTGCAAATGTTGAGTTTTAAGCCAACTTTTTCACTCTCCTCTTTCACTTTCATCAAAAGGCTCTTTAGTTCTTCTGCACTTTCTGCCATAAGGGTGGTATTATCTGCATATCTGAGGTTATTGATATTTCTCCCAGCAATCTTGATTTCAGCTTGTGATTCATCCAACCCAGCATTTAGCATGATGTACCGTGCATATAAGTTAAATAAGCAGGATGACAATTTACAGCCTTGATGTACTCCTTTCCTGATTTGGAACCAGTCTGTTGTTCCATGTTCAGTTCTAACCATTGCTTCTTGACCTGCATACAGATTTCTCATGAGGTAGGTCAGGTGGTCTGGTATTCCCATCTCTTCAAGAATTTTCCACAGTTTGTTGTAATCCACACAGTCAAGGCTTTGGCATAGTCAATAAAGCAAAAATATATGTTTTTCTATAACTCTCTTGCTTTTTTGATGATCCAGTGGATGTTGGCAATTTGATCTCTGGTTTCTCTGCTCTTTCTAAAACCAGCTTGAACATCTGGAAGTTCATGGTTTACATACCGCTGAAGCCTGGTTTGAAGAATTTTGAGCATTACTTGCTAGCATGTGAGATGAGTGCAACTGTGCCATAGTTTGTATATTCTTTGGCATTGCCTTAGGGCTTGGAATGAAAACTGAACTTTTCTAGTTCTGTGGCCACTGCTGAATTTTTTAGATTTGCTGGCATATTGAGTGCAGCACTTTCACAGCATCATCTTTCAGGATTTAAAATAGTTCAGCTGGAATTCCATCACCTCCATTAACTTTGTTCATAGTGATGCTTGCTAGGGCCCAATTGACTTCACATTCCAGCATGTCTGTCTCTAGGTGAGTGATCACACCACAATGGTTATCTCTAATTTTTTGAAGAGATCTCTAGCCTTTCCCATTCTATTGTTTTCCTCTACTTCTTTGCACTGATCACTGAGGAAGGCTTTCTTATCTCTCCTTAGTATTCTTTGGAACTCTACATGCAGATGAGTATGTTTTTCCTTTTCTCCTTTGCCTTTAGCTTCTCTTCTTTTATCAGCTATTTGTAAGGCAACCATTTTGCCTTTTTGCATCTCTTTTTCTTGGGGATGGTCTTGATCACTGCCTCTTGTACAATGTCATGAACCTCTGTCCATAGTTCTTCAGGCACTCTATCAGATCTAATCCTTTGAATCTATTTCTCACTTCCACTGTATAAGGGTGAAATGAAATCCTTCAGTCGTGTCTGACTCTTTGTGACCCCATGGACTGAGGAGCCTACTATGGTCCTCTGTCCATGGGATTTTCAAAGTAAGAGTACTGGAGTGGGTTGCCATTCCTTGTAAGGGATTTGATCTAGGTCATACCTGAATGGTCTAGTGGTTTTCCCTACTTTCTTCAAGTTAAGTCTGAATTAGGCAATATGGAGTTCATGATCTGAGCCACAGTCATCTCCCCATGTTGTTTTTGCTGACTGTATAGAGCTTCTCCATCTTTGGCTGCAAAGAATATAATCAATCTGATTTTGGTGTTGACTATCTGGTGATGTCCATGTGTAGAATCTTCTCTTGTGTTACTGGAGGAGGGTATTTGCTATGACCAGTGCATTCTCTTGGCAAAACTGTTAGCCTTTGCCTTGCTTCATTTTGTACTCCAAGGCCAAATTTCACTGTTACTCCAGATATATTTTTACTTCCTACTTTTCTATTCTAGTCCCCTATAATGAAGAGGGCATCTTTTTTGGATGTTAGTTCTAGAAGGTCTTGTAGATCTTCATAGAACCGTTTAACTTCAGCTTCTTCAGTATTGCTCGTTGGGGCATACACTTGGATTACTGTGATACTGAATGGTTTGTCTTAGAAACAAATAGAATGGAACATTAGCCTTAAAAAAGGAATGAAACCTATCATTTGCAACAACATGGGTGAATTTGGAATAAATATTCAAAGTGTAAGAGTCTATAACAAAACTGACAAATTCTGCAAGTGTCCACTTATATGAGTTACCTAAACTGGCCAAGGGCCTTCCCTGGTGGCTCAGTTGGTAAAGAACCCACCTGCCAATACAAGAGACACAAGAAATGTGAGCTCCCTCCCTGGGTTTTGAAGCTCTCCTGGAGATCATCAAAGGGCAACTTGCTCCAGTTTTTCAAGGCAGCTTGAAAAATTTCATGGGCAAAGGAGCCTGGTAGGCTACAGTTACTGGAGTCACAATGCATTGGACACATATGAGCGAGCACATGCACACAGGCACCCACAAACGAGCCAAACTCCTGGAATCAGAGAGCGGAATGAGGCTCTCTGGATGTCAAGAAGATAGAGAAGCTGGGAGTTATTACTCAGTAGGTATAAACTTTTAGTTATACAAGATGAATAAGTTCTAGAGCTGATGCATAATGCAGAGCCTATAGTTAACAATATGATGCCATGTTCTTAAATACTTCTTAAAAGTGTAGATCTTCTGCTGTGTTCTTACCACAAAGGTAAAAGGGGGAAGGGGGGAGTGACACAGGAAACTTTTGGAGGTGATGGATGTTTTTAATAAATTGGTTGTTGTGTTGGTATCACAAACATATGCATAAATCCAAGCTCATCAATTGCATACATTAAATGTATACTTTTTAGTATATCAGTTATGCATCAATAAAGTTGTTTTTTAATGGAAACTGTATATTTGAATATTCCTATCATCCCAGAAAGTTCTCTAGGACAGACTTACACTAGAGGATTAAGTTTTAAACTCTTACTGCTAATCTGCCTTCAGCCCAGCTGGAACCCCAGCTCCTGTTCTTAAATCCTGAGTTTAGTGAGTTTATAATAGGCATAACTCCCACCTTCTCTTCAGGTGAGCTTCTGTATATTGACAAAGTAATCTTGCAGAGACTCCAGAAAGCTTGTGCCAAGTAGTTGACCCACTTACCTTACTTCTTCACCTCAAAAATCTCATTGTATTTTAATGGGAACTAAAGTTAAAGAGGCCAGTTACCTTAAACTCTATACCTAAGGGCCTTGGGGGTAATACGTCATCCTGCAAATCAGTCTGCAAAGGAGAAAGAGGGGTCATCAGGACAGCTAGTCAAATCCTCTGGCTGAGCTAAATGAGGAATCTAGAAGGGATGTGATCAAGATGGGATCATGAAGGCAGACCTCCACACTCCCAGCCAGTGTCTTGCCAGTGCCATGTAGGGTTGAAGAGATAGGCTGGGACCACAAGATAAGAAGCTCAGCTGTCTTGTCTACAATTTAAATGATATGAGCCATCCATCATAATAATGATAATATTAATAAAGAATGTCACTTTGTTCTTTGCAACAACTATTAACACTTTGTGGAGGTGATAGAATTCCAGTTCAGTTATTTCAGTCCTAAAAGATGATGCTGTGAAAGTGCTGCACTCAATATGCCAGCAAATTTGGGAAACTCAACAGTGCCACAGGACTAAAAAAGATCAGTTTTCATTCTAATCCCAAAGAAAGGCAACACCAAACTACCACACAATTGTACTCATTTCAGACCCTAACAAAGTAATGCTCAAAATTCTCCAAGCTCGGTTTCAACAGTATGTGAACCAAGAACTTCCAGATGTTCAAGCTGGATTTAGAAAAGGCAGGGAAACCAGAGATCAAATTGCCAACATTTGTTGGATCATAGAAAAAGCAAGAGACTTCCAGAAAAAAAGGTATCTTGTGCTTCATTGACTATGCTAAAGCCTTTGACTGTATGGATCACAACAAACTGTGAAAAATTCTTCAAAAGATGGGAATACCAGACTAGCTTATCTGCCTTCTGAGAAACCTGCAAGCAGGTCAAGAAACAACATTTAGAACCTGACATAGAACAACTGACTGATTCCAAATTGGAAAAGGAGTACATCAGTACTGTATATTGCCATCCTGCTTATTTAACTTACATGCAGAGTACATCATGCAAAATACCAGGCCAGATGAAGCATAAGCTAGAATCAAATTTGCAGGGAGAAATATCAACAACCTCAGATCTGCAGATAACACCACCTTTATGACAGAGAGTGAAGGGGAATTAAAGAGACTTTTGATGAAAGTAAAAGAGAAGAGTGAAAAATCTGGCTTAAAACTAAACATTCCAAAAACAAAGATTATGGCATCTGGTCCCATCACTTCATGGAAAATAGATGAGGAAAAAATGGAAACAGTAACAGATTCTATATTCTTGGGCTCCAAAAGTGCTGCAGACTGTGACTGCAGCCATGAAATTAAAAGACACTTGATTCTTGGAAGAAAAGCTATGACAAACCTAGACAGCATATTTAAAAAAAATAAATAGAATAAAGTAAAAATAAAATAAAATAATAGAAAATAAAAATGGAAAAAAAAAACACAGAGACATTATTGTACTGGCAAAGGTCTTATAGTCAAAGCTGTGAGTTTGAGGTAGCCATGTATGGTTGTAAGAGTTGAAACACAAAGAATGCTGAGCACTGAAGAACTGATGTTTTTGAACTGTGGTGTTGGAAAACACTCTTGAGGCTCCCTTGAATTGCAAGATCAAACCAGTCAGTGCTAAAGAAAATCAGTCCTGAATGTTCATTGCAAGGACTGATGCTGAAGCTGAAGCTCCAATACTTTGGACACCTGATGTGAAGAACAGAATGGACTCATTGGGGAAAAACCCTGATGCTGGGAAAGATTGAAGGCAGGAGGAGAAAGGGATGACAGAGGATGAGATGGTTGGAGGGTGTCACTGACTCAATGGACATGAGTTTGAGCAAGCTCAGGAGATGAGGAAGGATGGGGAAGCCTGGCGTGCTGCACTGCATGGGCAGCAAAGCCATGGGCTGTAAAGAGTCAGACTGACTACTAAACAGCAAGGATACCACCTAACCCTTAGTATAATCCAGTTACATAAGAGGCAGGCAGGATTCCTCAGCTTCACTGATAAGTAACTGAGCCTCAGAGAGACCGTGTGAATTGTTCAAGGCCATTTATTAATAGAAACTGATGAGGCTTCCCAGGTGGCACTCCTGGTAGAGAATCCACCTCCAGTGCAGGAGATGTATGAGATGCTGGTGCCATCCCTGGGTTCAGTCTGGCAACCCACTCCAGCATTCTCGCCTGGAGAATCCCATGGATGGAGGATCCTGGTGGGCCACAGTACAGTCGTAAAGAGTCAGACATGACTGAAGCGACTTAGCACAGCTACACACCAAAGGGTCAGGAGTCAAAGCCAACATCTTGTATTTATCAAGAAGAATGACAAAGACTGCAATAACAGGGAAAACAAAACCAGAAATGCATCAGAAAAGGATTGGAAGAAATATAGGAATAAAAGCCTGGAAGAACTAAAACACTAAACAAAGGGATTCTGCATGTAAAGACTCAGACACGAACAACAGAAACGTCGAGAGGCAGATGAATGGCTGGATGGGTGAAAACATTCTAAAAATGGAAAGGAGAGAGGAGCGTCTTACTGAATCAGGTTAAATCTCTGTTTTTGTTGGCACTGTGCACATTGGAGGCAAAGATGGATCTAATTAGCATCTGGCCTCTCGCTCAGCTGGTAAAGAATTTGCTTGTAATTCAGGAGACCTGGGTTCAATCCCCAGGTTGAGAAGATTCCCTGTGGAAGAAAACGGCAACTCACCCCAGTATTCTTGCCTGGAGAATCCCAGGGACAGAGCACCCACATAAAGTTCATGATACTAATTATTGTGACTATTTATCTCCATGACTTTTTCACCCTCTCTTTTTACTGACTGAATCAAAGTTTCCTTAATGATAAAGTAAAATTGTCGAGCTAATTCCTTTCCAAAATCCATTCCAGCTTGACAGTTAGAGAATATTATGAGGCCCTCCTTGAATTGTCAGACTCCTGTTGCTGTTCAGTTGCTAAGTCATGTCTGATTCTTTGCAACCCCATGGTCTTCAGTATGCCAGGCTCCCCTGTCCCTCACTGTCTCCCAGAGTCTGCTCAGATTACTGTCCATTGACTCAGTGATGATATCTATCCATCTCATCCTCTGTTGTCCCCTTCTCATTTTGCTGTTAATATTTTCCAGCATCAGGGTCTTTTCCAATGAGTCAGCTCTTCAATTAGGTGGCCAAAATATTTGGAGCTTCAGCTTCAGCATCAGTCCTTCCGAAGACTATTCAGAGTTGATTTCTTTAGGAATAACTGGTTTGATTTCCTTGTAGTTCAAAGGATTTTGATTTTTGACACTGTCTTTCAAAGACTCAGAGCGCTCTCTCTCCTTAGGTGAAAGAGTTTTCTGTCAGCCTTGAAATTTAGCTGTTCTCCAATTTGCAGGCTCTGATGCCAGCCACCACACCTAACTCAGGCATGATCTATCCTTGATGGCTGTTTAGATCACCTGCAGCCCATCAGGTCTAGAGGGAGCACAGCCTCATCTTCCCTCTGTTATAACCGCATTGTATACTGCCTGCTGAGTACCTGGCATATTTCAAAGAGAAAGACCTTTTCTTACAGGGAAGCAATGGATAATTTATTATAGGAGAGTCATTCTAGTAGAATGAAGTTTTCACTGTGAAATTTAACACAAGTAATTATTTTTATTATAGAGAATGCACATAAGGAAAAAGAAGAAAATGAAACTGCCCATAATTCTACCATCTAGAGGTCACTAATATAATATTTATGTATAATTCATTTCCAGTGATAGATAGGTCATGCTGTACTGTTCTATATCTGCAATTTTCCCTAACATAGTATGAATATTTTCTATGTCAATTCCTACAGCTCTTACCTTTTAAATGACTGCAAGGTGTGTTTTTCTAGAATGTGCAATAGTTAATGAATCTAATCTATATGGTGGCATTTGAGTTCTAATTTTAGCCATCTTCAACTATACGAAAAAATGCCGCATACTTATGTCTTTGTCTGTTTGTCCAGTCATCCACTCAAGATAAATTCTCATTAAAATGGAAGCTCCATGTGAAGAAGAGCTTTTAAAATCTTGTTTGTTTTTATCTTCCATGAAGGCCAGTACTTATTTGCTGAGTAAATAAAATTTTTGAAGTAGAATCGTTGAGTCAGAGAATATGCATGTTTTATATTTTAACATCTGTTGTCAAATTGCATACAGAAAAATTATACAAATATAACCCCATCAACAATATCTGGAGATGTCTTTATTTCTCTGCTCTTGCCAGTGTTGGAAATCATCAATATTCCAACCTTTGCCAAAATTTGCAAATGATTATCTCACTTTACTCATCTCTCAGATTTCTTGTGATATGAAATGTATTTGCTTGTGTTATATTATTTCTCCTGTGTGTATTTTATTTATCCACTCATGTTGCTTGCCCATTATTGCACTGAGGTTGTCTTTTTCAAATTTATTTGTAACTACTCTTCATATATTCAGGATATATTAAATTCAGTTTGTCATCATCTTAAAGATATTTTACTTAGTGCTATCTTTTAACTTTGTCATGTTATTTTTATACATATACACACATCATATACACACATTGTTTGAACTAAAATATCTTAATCTATTTCTTTGTGCTAGAGAAGAGGGCTGTACAAACTCAAATGCCTTCAGTACAAGGCAGGTACCAGAAATGTATAAAAGGACTATTTAGAATACCACTTAATATTTTGTTGTTGACACAAAGGAAGAATGATTTGCCCTTGGGTCTTCTGTTTCAATTATTTTTTTCCCTTCCTTCCTCTGCTTCTCCCTCTCTCTCTCTCTCTCTCTCTGTTTTTTTTCTACATTGAATACATCCATGGGCAGAATTTGAGTCACACACCATAAGTTTGTGACATCTGCTTCCATTACTGTCTGCATTTCTGCCCTGCTATGAAAAATCATAACCACTCCAGGACTGGGGAGATTAGATACAGATGTTTACATACGTGCACATCCTCATGATGTTCTCTTGATATTTGTCTCCTTTTAGGTTCACATTTTAAATACATTTGAAATCCATTTAAAAGGATGATGTGATAGATGGACTTGACTTTTGTTTCTAAATGAGCAGTCATTTGCATCATTGTCATTTTTTTTAAATGATCCCTCTTTTCCCAGGGGTTTCAAATACCTGCTATTACCATATACCAATTTCTTATATACACAAATTCTGTTCCTATGTATTCTGTCCTTTTCTGCAGTTTCTCTGTATCCAAACTTTTTCATGCCACCACGTCTTTATTCTAGTTGCTATATCTCTATAGCAGATCTTTAGTGTTGCGATCCCTAAGGTCATCTTACACAGCCAGTATCGCTCATATGAAACAAAGCGTCAGTTGGTTTAGCTGTGAGCTGGCTGGACTAAGACATCCTCAGCTAGGCTTGAGTCCAGCAACAGGTCACAGAGTCCAACAGAAAGGAAAATAAGCAAGTTTTCTGAAGGCTTGGGCTTGGAATTAGCAAGACATATTTATCACCACGTTCTAGTGGTCAAAGCAAGTAAAAAGTATCTAGCCAAATTTCAAAAGGAAGAGAAAGTTCCCCTGGTTTGGTTAGAGGAGCTGTAAAGTCACAGTTGCAGGTAGACGAACACAGTTTCAGACATTTTAGTAATCAATCTATCATACTAAGTAATAAAGAAATTACTCATTTCACATACATCTTATGCAGCCTTGAACAGCTGAGATTATCTCTAAATGCCTCATGCTGCTATTTTCCAACTCAGTTTAGAGCCATCCATGCTAGAAATCCATTGATTGCTTTAATACATTGTTTTTTCAGTCTGATATGCTTCCTATATATTTTCTCAAATAGCAGTACTTGGGGACTTCCACTTCTGAGAAGATGGAATAGAAGTCATTTTTACTATTTTTTCAGCTAAGTATAATAAAAAATATAATACTTAAGTGTAAATCTAGCAAAATATGTGCAAGACTTGTATGCTGAACACTGAAAAATGCTGATGAAGAAAATTAAAGGAGTTTTATATAAATGGAAAGGTATATTGTGCTTATGGATTAAAAGATGATGTAGTTAAGATGTCACGCGTGCATGCTCAGTCACTTCAGACTATTTGTCACCCTGTGGCCTGCAGCCCACCAGGCTCCTCTGTCCATGGGTTCTTCAGACAAGAATACTGGGGTGAATTACCATGCCCTCCTCCAGGGGAGCTTCCTGACCTAGGGATCAAACCCTCCTCTCCTACATCTCCTGAACTGGCCAGAATACTGGAGTGGGTAGCCTTTCCCTTCTCCAGCGGATCTTCCCAACCCAGGAATCAAACCCAGGTTTGCTGCATTGTGGGCAGATTCTTTACCAGCTGAGCCACAAGTGTGGCCTCCTGAATTGGCAGGTGGCTGCTTTACCACTAGCATCACCTGGGAAGCCCAGTAAAAATGTCAGTTCTCTCCAAATTGATGCGCAGGTTTAACAGAATCCTTATCAAGACAATAGCAAGATTTTTTTATAGGTATAGGCAAGATTAGTTTTACATTTAGGTGAAATGGTAAAAGAAGTAGAATAGCTACAATTCTGAAGAAAAATAAGCTAGGATTAATCACTCTATTCAATGTCAAGATATTATGTAATTATAGTAATCAAGATTGTGTGGTATTTATGGAGAGACAGACACTTAGTTCGGTAAAACAGAACAAAAAAACTAGAAATAGCCTCTCATAAGTACAACCACCTGACTTTTTATACTCATTTTGTGTGACAGACTATTGGTATCCTAAATATATAGAGTAATCACAAATGCAATATGCAAAAAGAAATTCAGTGGAAGAGGGATGGCCTTTTTAACAGAAGAAAACTTCATAAGCAAAATAAATAAATAAGTAACTTTGCACTATAATTCATATGTTTTATTAAGCCAACAAAAATGGACCATAGGTTTAAATGTAAAATAGCACAAAGTTTACAAGATATTATAGAAGAAAATGTGGGACCTAGTCTTTGATGAAAGGTTCTCAGACATGACACCAAAAGCAGAATTTATCTTCAAAAATTTATAAATTGGACTTTGTCAACATTAGAAATGTTTGCTCTGTAAAAATTTTGTTATGAGAATAAAAAGACATGCTACAGACCGAAAAAAAATATTTCAAGCCACCTATCTCACAATGGATTATATATAGAACAATAAATAATTCTTAAAGCTCAACTTAAGAAAATAAATTATGCAACCAGAAAAATGAAATTTTTTTCCTGCAGCTGCCTGTGCCTCTCACCCTGCCGGGCTCCAGCTGACCAGGGGAAGGCTGGGCTGAAACTGAGGCGGGGGCCCAGGGAAAAAAAAAAAAAAGAAAGAAAGAAAAATGAGCAAAAGACATCAGAGAGCAAAGGTTTTCATCAGAGAAGATACATAAGAAAAATAAGGACATAAAGATGTTCAACACCACTAGCCATTAGGAAAATATAAAATAAGGTCATGAAATATCACTTACTAGAATAACTGAAATAAAAGAGTGACAATACTAAGTGCTGATGAACAGGCAGAGAAAGCAGATCTTTCATTAATTCCTGGGGTAAATGTAGAGTGAGACAATAGCTCTTGAAATGGTTTACAATTTCTAAAAATTCTAAATGTACACGAAACTTATTATAGAGTAAGAGCACACTCAGATATTTATCCTAAAGAAAAGAAAAAAGAAAACTTATATCTAAACAAAGATCTTTTTCACAGTTGCTCATAACATCTTTATTTATAATAGCCCCAGACAGGAAACAACCAAAGTTTTCTTCAGTAGGTAAACGGTTAAGTGTGTACATCTATAGCACATGCTGTGGACTGACTCTTTGGATCCCCACCAAGGTCATATGTTGAAACTCTAATCCCCAACATGATGATATTTGGAGACTCAGCCTTTGGCAGTAATTAAACCAGGAGGGTAGATCTTTCCTGATGGCATCATCTATCTCCCTTTTAAGAAGAGACCAGAAACTTATTTCTTCTCTCTGCCCTAAGAAGATACAGCAAGAAGGAATCCATCTGCAAACCAGGAAGAGAGCTCTCACCAGACACCATATAGGCCAGTACCTTGATTTTGGACTCCTTAGCTTACGTAACTGTGAGAAATAGATTTCTGTTACTTACGTCATCCAGCTTCTGGTATTATGTTACAGCAGCCTGAGCAGTCTGAGAAACCATAGGTACTACTCAACGTTAAAGAGGAAAGAACTCTCTGCATTATGCTTTTCTCGGGGTACACGCCCATAGTGGGGTCGCTGGGGCATACGGTAGTTCTACTTTCAGTTCAGTTCAGTTCAGTTCAGCCGCTCAGTCATGTCCAACTCTTTGCGACCCCGTGGACTACAGCACGCCAGGTCTCCCTGTCGATCACCAACTCCCGGAGTTTACCCAAAGTCATGTCCGTTGAGTCAGGGATGCCATCCAACCATCTCTTCCTCTGTCATCCCCTTCTCCTTCAATCTTTCCCAACATCAGGGTCTTGTCAAATGAGTCAGCTCTTCGCATCAGGTGGCCAGGTATTGGAGTTTCAGCTTTAGCATCATTCCTTCCAATGAACACTCAGGACTGGTCTCCTTTAGAATGGACTGACTGGATCTCCTTGCAGTCCAAGGGACTCTCAAGAGTCTTCTCCAACACCACGGTTCAAAAGCATCAATTCTTCAGTACTCAACTTTGTTTATATTCCAACTCTCAACATCCATACATGACCACTGGAAAAATCATAGCCTTGACTAGATGGACCTTTGTTGGCAAAGTAATATCTCTGCTTTTGAAATTGCTGTCTAGGTTGGTCATACCTTTCTTTCCAAGGAGTAAGTGTTTTTTAATTTCATGGCTTCAGTCACCATCTGCAGTGATTTTGGTTTACTTCAACATAAAAAGGGAACAGAACTGGATCATTTGTAGAGATGTAGATGCACCTAGAGTCTGTTACACAGAGTGAAGTCAGAAAGAGAAAAACAAATATCATGTATTAATACATGTATGTGGGATCTAGAAAAATGGTACAGATGAATCTATTTGCAGGGCAGGAATAGAGACACATGTAGAGAATGGAGGTGTGGACACAGGGGTGGGGGAAGGGGAAGTGGGGTGAATTGGGAGAATGGCATTGACACATATATACCACCAAGTGTATAGTTTAAGGAGTTCAGCTCTCTCTGATGACTCAGGTGGGTGGGAGGTGTGTGGGGGAGGTATGAGAGGGAGGGGCTAGATATAAATATATCTAAATTCTTAAAGGAAGGGCACATCGTCACTGATTCCCTTCTGTTGAATGCTCAGGCTTACTCCATCACACCCAAGTTGACAATGTGAATTTAAGGAAATAGAGATACCAAGGAACATTTCATGCAAAGATGGGCTCAATAAACAGAAATGGTATGGACCTAACAGAAGCAGAAGATATTAAGAAGAGGTGGCAAGAATACATGGAAGAACTGTACAAAAAAGATCTTCATGACCCAGATAATCAGATGATGTGATCCCTCATCTAGAGCCAGACATCCTGGAATGTGAAGTCAAGTGGACCTTAGAAAGCATCATTACGAACGAAGCTAGTGGAAGTGATGGAATTCCAGTTGAGCTGTTTCAAATCCTGAAAGATGATGCTGTGAAAGTGCTGCACTCAATATGCCAGCAAATTTGGAAAACTCAGCAGTGGCCACAGGACTGGAAAACTCAGTTTTCATTCCAATTCTAAAGAAAGGCAATGCCAAAGAATCTCAAACTACCGTACAATTGCACTCATCTCACTTGCTAGCAAAGTAATGCTCAAAATTCTCCAAGCCAGGCTTCAGCAATACGTGAACCATGAACTTCCTGATGTTCAAGTTGGTTTTAGAAAAGGCAGAGGAACCAGAGATCAAATTGCCAACATCCACTGGATCATTATGGATGTGAGAGTTGGACTGTGAAGATGGCTGAGCACCAAAGAATTGATGCTTTTGAACTGTGGTGTTGGAGAAGACTCTTGAGAGTCCCTTGGACTGCAAGGAGATCCAACCAGTCCATTCTGAAGGAGATCAGCCCTGGGATTTCTTTGGAAGGACTGATGCTAAAGCTAAAACTCCAGTACTTTGGCCACCTCATGCGAAGACTTGACTCACTGGAAAAGACTGTGATGCTGGGAGGGACTGGGGGCAGGAGGAGAAGGGGACGACCGAGATGAGATGAGATGGCTGGATGGCATCATGGGCTCGATGGACGTGAGTCTGAGTGAACTCCGGGAGATGGTAATGAACAGGGAGGCCTGGCGTGCTGTGATTCATGGGGTCACAAAGAGTTGGACACGACTGAGCGACTGAACTGAACTGAACTGATAGCATGCTTACAAAGTATATGCAAAAGTAAGAAGGATGCTTGTTTGAAAGAAGAGTATATCTTTTTTATAAACAGGTTATATTGAATACATTTGCATCAGAGAGTCAGCTTGCTCATTGTAAAGAGGAAGTTTTAGATCTGGACAGTCTTGTTGGCAGACCTAAGGTGACTGACCAGTGCTGCCAGAAAAATCGCCGCATTGTCTGTGGTGTAGGTAACAATTCAGACATCTATCCATGTGGGTCATTAATTATTTTGCTCCCAGAATGATTCCAGCCTTTGAGTTTTTGGTTTTTGGGGGGAAGAAAAGTTTCAAAGATATACCTTCCAATCAGTAAGTGTTGTATGAGTTGTTCTGTAAAGTGTGTTAAACCTGTCTTCAACCTTCAATCTTACTGTGTCTCTGTAACATCTCCTGCAGCTGAACCAGCAGTCAAAGTCTACAGGGGATCAATGATCAAAGCCTCTGCATCTGAAAATGCCAGGATTTCCTCTGCATGAAGTCCTGGGCCCAGGTTCTTCAAGATAATTGGATTTCCCCATCTTCCTTTAGCATCTACTCCAGGAAAGAAAATTGATTGGATGACAGTGAAAACCAAAGAGAGAGTAAAGAAGCAATCAGCCCCTAGCCTTTTTCCTCCAGTTTAACCCTGGTACTGTCCTTTGAACTTGATATATGATCTGGGTCTCCTCAGCTTCCGCCCTGGCACTCTGTGAAGACTCCAAGTTGAAGTCCTGGGCCCAGGTTCTTCAAGATAATTGGATTTCCCCATCTTCCTTTAGCATCTACTCCAGGAAAGAAAATTGATTGGATGACAGTGAAAACCAAAGAGAGAGTAAAGAAGCAATCAGCCCCTAGCCTTTTTCCTCCAGTTTAACCCTGGTACTGTCCTTTGAACTTGATATATGATCTGGGTCTCCTCAGCTTCCGCCCTGGCACTCTGTGAAGACTCCAAGTAGGTTTCCCATTTGATGCTCTCAATCTTGGTTGCCTTAGGTTTGAGAAACTGTCTTCACTCTTGCCTGGGGACAAAAATGTATTCTGATCCCTCCAAGGACAATATTTTAATGGAAAGGTAATTGATGAGAAACAAATAAGAAAGATGGTGAGAAGTTGCTAAGAATGGAGTTGAAGAGACTCCATGCTGATGTCATTGGAGGTCATCTCTCAGGGAGTGTATTGGTCGGGCTAATTACGAGAATCGGCTTTAGCAGAAATAGCAGATAAACGTGAGAAGAAGCAATGACTTATTTTGCAATATTTGTCTACATCACACTTCTCTTATACTCTAGCCTGTCTTCTTCAAGAGTTTGCTCACTGCCTCTCCCCTGACATAAGCCACATTGTATATTTAAGTGACTTTAGAGCCACTTTCTACATTTTGGAGTGAAAGGGTATGTGAGTCAGATTGTACGGTTTTCCTATTTGATTGAGGGCAGGAGGAGAAAGGAGTGACAGAGGATAAGATGGTTGGATGGTGTCATCGACTCAGTGGACATGAGTTTTAGCAAACTCCAGGTGATAGTGACGGACAGGAAGCTTGGAGTGCTGCACTTCTTGTAGTTGAAAAGAGTCAGACATGACCAAGCGACGGAACAACAACAAAATCTGTATACAATCTATCTGTAGCTTGTGCAGTTCAGCCTTGTACAGAGCTGGGGTTTGGTTCTTGGTGGCCAGATTGGATTAGGTAGCCAGAAATAAAATGAGTAAACCAAACAATGGAATAACATTTGTCAAGTGAGCAAAGGGTCAGTTGGATGTCCAGAAATCAATGGCAGGTGTCTAGTCCAATGAAGAACATTGTCTTGATCATCTATTTCTAGAAAATATCCCATATCAAACTTAGTGGCTTCAATCAACAATGATCATTTACTTTCCTTAGAAATCAGCAATTTGTGTGCCACTCATATGGTATAATGGGGGCTGGAGGATCCACTTCAAAGATAGCACATGTACATGACTGGCAAGTTAGTGCTAGTGTTGTATGTTAAATCACCTCCACCCTAACTTCATGAGTGGGACCCTAACTCTGTACTTCAGAAAGTCATCTTATTTGAAAACAGCATCTTCACAGAGGCAACCAAGTTAAAACAAGGTCATAAGTCCAGGCTCAAATCCATTCTGAGTTTTATATGAAGGGGAAATTTGGTCAGAGGAAAGACTATGAAGACACAGCGAAAAAAATGGTCATCTACCGAGCAAGAAGAGAGGCCTGGAACAGAGGTTTCCCCTGAAATCCTAAGGGTAAATCAATGTTGATTCTTTGTTGGTCTCAAGGTCAAGCCAACACTTTGGCCTCCAGAACTGTCAGACAATAAATTAATATTGTTTAAGCCATCCAGAAGCCCTGGGATACTTATATAGCTATTTCTTAGTTTCTCTGAAATGGATTTCTCCCTGAGGTGATTTGAGCTACTACTGGAAAAGACCTTAATGCTGAGAAAAGATTGAGGGCAAGCAGAGAAGGAGATGACAGAGGATGAGATGGTTGGATGACATCCCTAACTCAAAGCTCTTTTCCTTGAGCAAAGGGCCATTTTCAAGAATGAGGATTATAAGAGCAGGGAAGTGGAAACAGTTTACCTTGGTTTATTTCAGTTTGGGTGCAGAAACTGGCACACAGTATCATTTTCTCTGCATTCTACTAGTCAAAAATCAAGAGGTTCGATTCAAAGAGAGGGAACATATTCTTCCCTTCTTATTGGAGCAAACATCAAATCATTTTGAGGTCATGTGAGAAAACCATCTCAAACATTGAGACTGACAAAAAGTCAAGAATGAAGCGTCTCAAATATGGCTTGTGTAAAGGTAGCAGCTAACACTTAACTGAACACTTACCAGGCCCAAGAAGGCATGCTAAATGCTTACATGCTTTATTTCTTTCCACTCTCCACGTAACACCATAATATAGATGTTGCCATTATTATTCCCAGTTTGGAATCAGAAAGATCAAGAAACATACCTACCTAGGGTCACACAGCTAACGATAGTCAGAATTGCCATTTGAAATCAAAATATCTTCTGAGCCTACACTTTTAGCCACTGAGATATTGCTACATGGACCTTCTAGATGACTAGACCAGGAGCTTCAATATCAGACAATTCTGACCTGAAACCTCAAACACATACCTGTGTGTTTCCAATCTTCCCTTCCAGAACATGCTACCCATATCTTCTGGTTTAAAAAGAAAATGCAGTTCAGTTGACCTCCTTTCATTTTTACATAAAGAGTAAGAAAGATAGCTAGCAAGTTCTATAAAACATTCAGAGATTTAAAGAGGACAGATAAAAAAAGCCAGATGAAAAGTTTATCTTTTCTCCAAGAATAAACACAAGTGCATCAAGTTTATAGGCACTGGTAAGAGAATAAATCAATTTACCGCTGTATCTCATCATACTTTACAGGTTGTAACAAGGTGTACTTTGTTAGATTTTAATCTGCCTACATTTGAGACAGCAAAGTTCTCCACAATCATCTTTTAATAGCATCACCATTTATAGACAGTAACTAATTTCAAACTTCATAGCACTTGGCTTTTATGATTATTTCAAATCATTTAAATGCAAATGAATTTCCATAGAGAGAAAACATCAAATGCCCTTGAGTGGCAACATGTAACAGAGCCGCGCACGGCAGTCACCGTAGGAATCTGAAGCGATCGGGTAGGGTTGGATGGTAAGGCTGTATGAAAGCATTTGCCTAAATCCAATTTACATTTCATTCCACATTATATTCTATTTACCCATTTTGTCATTTTAACATGACTTACTTAATCCTCCTCTGAAATCCCATCCAACCCTCAAGGCAAACCTAAGTTTGAGTTAGGAAGAGGAGGGATAGCAATGCAACCTTCCAAAACAATCATTGAAAGCTCCTGGATGCCTCTTGCCCCTCTAAGCCTCTTTGCCGTTAATGATCTTATTGCATGAGGCAGCCCAAACATCTGTGCTTGCATCAAACTATTGCTCTTTTTTCTTTTCAAACAGTGTGTGATTTCCTGCTTAATCAAGTAATATTTCCTGCACAGAATTGTTAAGTAATAATTTGCACATAGCCCTGGGATGCAGAGGGCTGGCCCCTATATGAATTCATCCTAGTGTGATCATTCACAAAACCAGTGTTACTGTTACCATCACAGCAGAGTCCACTTAGAGAAAAGATATGGCTGGTGACGTGGTCTTCATTGTTGCTCAGTCACTCAGTTGTGTCTGAAGCTTTGCAAACCCATGGACTGCAGCACGCCAGGATTCCCTGTCCTTCGCTATTTCCTGGAGTTTGCTCAGACTCATGTCCACTGAGTGGGTGATGCCATCCAACCATCTCATTCTCTGCCACCCCCTTCTCCGCCTTCAGTCTTAACCCACATCAGTGTCTTTTCCAGTGAGTCAGTTCTTCACATCAGGTGGCCAAAATATTGGAGCTTCAGCTTTTCCACTGAGTGGGTGATGCCATCCAACCATCTCATTCTCTGCCACCCCCTTCTCCGCCTTCAGTCTTAACCCACATCAGTGTCTTTTCCAGTGAGTCAGTTCTTCACATCAGGTGGCCAAAATATTGGAGCTTCAGCTTCAACAGCAGTCCTTCTAATGAATATTCCAGGTTGATTTCCTTTAAGATTGAACAGTTTTATCTCATTGCTGCCCATGGACAGGGGAAAATGATACCACATCATGTCACTTGACCGAGTATATACAAAGTTCTGGATTGGACATCGAGGATATAAGCATAGGTAGTGTATTATCCCTACTCTCTATGATTTCATGATAAAACAGAAGAAACAGATGCCATTAAATAGCTGTATCTCAAGAGCGATGCAGGACTGTGAATCTTGGCCATCTCTGAGTCTTAAAGAATATGAAGACAAATAAGAGGGTGGATTATGTGGCAGATATTATGGAGAACAGCTTGATTAGGTCATCATTTTTAAGCTCAGGTTTGGGGGCTTTCCCTTCACAATGCTCATCACGCCTAACTTTTAATCATTTTTTTAAAATTATGGGTCTTCACTGGTGGCTCAGACGGTAACGATTCTGTCAGCAATGCAAGAGACTGGTTCAATCCCTGGGTCAGGAAGATTTTCTGGAGAAGGAAATGGCAACCCACTCCCATATTCTTGCCTGGAGGATTCTATGGACAGAGGAGCCTGGCGAGGTCCATGGGATCACAAAGACTCAAACATGACTGAGCAACTAACACGTTCACTGTCCTCATTCTGGGGTAGAAGTACCATAGAGATAAGGACTGTATCTATCTGCTCAAGGCCATCTTGAAGCTTGGCACAGGACCCCACATGCGGTAAGAACTCCATAAATATTTGCTAAATGTAAAGACCAGAGTCAATGTTAATTTCCAAACATTTTAGTCACCATCCTTACAATCGTTTTTCACGTCCATCCCAGGCTCTCTTGTCCATCTCTTTCCTGCCCAGGCTCAATCTTTCTTCTCCACATTCACCTCTTGTGATCTTTGTGTTTGGACCAAAGTCCTCACTCTTTTCCATGTGGTCCTTCAGAGGCTCTTAATGAATAGCTTTTTTCATAAGAATTGGACTGACAATGCCACCTCTCATAATCTTTACACCTTTGAATTTATACAACATGAGTTATCATTATCACACTTTTCAGTATAAAATTAATGTTGTGTTTGGCTTCACAAAGTATGCATGTGTGTTCAACATGAACCTTCTCAAAAGTAAAAGCTATTAATTCTTTTGTGGTTTGTTCTCCACTTCGTAGAATATAGTGCCAACCTTAGTCAACAGAACAGTCAGCCTGATAAACTTTAATGGGCCACCTCAACACTAAACATTGCTATTTTCTAGAAAAGTTGAATGGCCACTAGACCATGACGGCCTTGCCTAGCATCAAATATCAGGTGGGGAAAGCAGGATCAAGTATCCGTTTTTCCCACTGTCACCAAATTGTGACATCTAATTGTCACCATTCTTAGAGTCACAATGATGAATTATATTAATGATGAGAATTTGAACCATTCAAAATCCATAGTTCTTTTACGTTAGTTACTTCCCTGATCGCAGCCTTCCTCAGCTTACCTCCAAAATGTAAACTCTGGATTAGGGAAGTTTCTAAATTCCCTCACCACCCAGAAGCTCTAGTTTCCATTTTCTGAGTCAATGGTTTCTGCTGCCAAGGGGAAATAATAAAAAGATTCTGACTTACAAAATTCAACATGGTGACATATGACATAGAAACTAACTCTCATATTACAACATATTCACCATTTTACATGAACCTATACCCCCAAAATGAAAAAGGTATAGAATACAGTATGTGGATATCATTTCTAATCTTTTCTAAGGAGCTTATAATTCAATTAGATAGATGACAAGTGACACAAAGCTTACAGGGAGAAATGTGTGTGTCAGTTACTCAGTCATGTCTGACTCTTTACAACCCCAGGGACTGTAGCCTGCCAGGCTCCTCTGTCCATAGGATTTCCCAGGAAAGAAAACTGGAGTAGGTTGCCATTTCCTTCTCCAGAGGATCTTCCTGACCCAGAAATCAAGCCCAGATCTCCTGCATAGCAGGCAGATTCTTTACTGTCTGATCCACCAAGGAAGCAGAGCCTATGGGCAGGTCCATTGAGTGTTATCTGCCTCTTAGCACATACCTCATCCACTGTTTTGGCAAGAGTTTCAAAAGCTCTACCATTATAATGTTCAGAAAAGATTATAAAAGGCAATTAGCTGGGCACTGAAAGTGTTTTGTTTGGGCTTACAGAACATGAAGGGTGGTGGTGGTGGTTTAATTGCTCAGTCATGTCCGACTCTTGCAACCGATGGCCTGGGGCCCACCAGGCTCCTCTGTCCATGGGATTTCCCAGACAAGAATGCTGGAGTGGGTTGCCATTTCCTTCTTCAAGAACGTGAAGGGTGGTATGAATAAAAGTTAAGAGCATAGACTTTGAAGTCATCGAGATCTGAGTTAAATATGGCCTCCAACCTGGATCAAGGTGGTTAACATTCATAAGCCTCAATGCATACATCTTCAGACAAAGGTAAATAACACCCACCTCAAGTGGTGGTTTCAGTGATATGATTTGTGCAACTCCCAACACATAACAAATGCCCAATAAAGTTAATATAACAGAAGATCAATACTTATTAAATTGAATTCACACAGTTTTAGAAAGGTATATTGCTGAGACAATTCCCTCAAATCCTTTCCTGAAGTCAGATATTGTAAATAAACCGCAAAGATTAGAGATGGAATGAATGAGAAAAGGAAGCTGAATAGCCATTGCTATGAATACTTACAAAGTGTTTCAAAAACTCTCTTCTGTGCTTATCTCATTGGAGAATCTCAGCAGTCCCTGAAATGTGCAGTAAAAAGAAAAAAAAAAGAACAGTGCAATCCTCATTTTAACCGTTTTCTTTCTTTTTTCAGCTGTGCCACATAGCCCATGAGATTTTAGTTCCCAGGCTAGGAACTGAGCCAGTGTCCCCTGCATTGGAAGCTGAGTCTTAACCACTGGACCACCAGGGAGGTCTTGTAAGTCTCATTTTAGAGATGAGGAAATCAGGTGACATGGTTGCCATATCAGCTAGTTACAGAGAAATGGTGCTTATGCGATTACTCACCAGCCTAAGTCTCCAGCTCCTCCAAGGTAAGCAGCCTCAGAGTTTATGTTAGGAGACTGTCATGTAAAGGGCAAGGACTGAATTTCAACCAAAGTCAGTAGGGATTATACATAAAACTTAAAAGGCAAGGAATAATGAACTATAAAAACTAATAATTATATGACAAGTTAACACAAAATGTAGGTCTAAATGAGACATAAGAAAGTGGCAAAAGAAGAATTTCAAGAAAGCCTAGTCCATAGAAAGGAACACTTGTTTGTGGTTTCAATATGGCACTTTTAATTCTTGTTCCAAAGGGTGGTTATACAGATGTGAGCATGAATATAACACCTGCTCTAGGAAAAGCGTCTTTATCCTGACTTGAGATGAAAGAAGGAGTGTCAATTTCCTGCCCTCATCTTATAGGGCATCCTAATACAGGCCAGACTTTTTCAGGGACTAGACCTGTAGACATGAGAAGCTAACTTTATTAGTGTTATTGAGACCTAGTGGGAAACCAAACAAAGAACAGGAGAGGTCTAACAATAAATGATAAAGACTGCAATAGAAAAAGACGTGGTTCTCTGAGATCAGAGTGGAAGAGGAGTCTGCACAGGAAGACATCAAGGAAACTTTCCTTGATGAGTGATGAGTTGGACCGGTACCCGGATGAGCACAAGATCAGCAGAGGAGGAAACAGGAAAAAAGATCTGCAGAAAGAAAGGGGACTCCAATTTCCAGGGAGGGAGCACAGTTCATGCCCGAGCATCACAGTATCGAGTAGGTTGATCAGGGTTCTTTATGCCTATTTCTAGTCTGCATCAGGAAATCCACTTAAAAAGATATTGTTGTAGCTACTCTGCACTTTGTCCTTCTAAAGATACCCTCTTCGTACAAGGTGGAACAAAAACCAGCTGCTGTATTTTGTCCCACGCAGGTTGACCTCAGCTACCTGCAGGCAATACACCACGGGGGGCACATGATCCATGGTCAGAAGAGTCAGTAACTTCTGAGATATGACATATGGGCTAAAATGAAGAGACTGCTCAGCTTGATGCCTCCCTCAATAACTCAAAAGAGGAGAGCAGGGGGACGCGAGCAGTGAGTGATGTGCTTGGGGTTGGTGCACTGGGACGACCCAGAGGGATGGTACGGGGAGGGAGGAGGGAGGGGGTTCAAGATGGGGAACACGTGTATACCTGGGGCAGATTCATGTTGATGTATGGCAAAACCAATACAATATTGTAAAGTAATTAACCTCCAATTA
>SJYC01035825.1:0-52601 GCA_006408675.1 Madoqua kirkii
TGGTGCACTGGGACGACCCAGAGGGATGGTACGGGGAGGGAGGAGGGAGGGGGTTCAAGATGGGGAACACGTGTATACCTGGGGCAGATTCATGTTGATGTATGGCAAAACCAATACAATATTGTAAAGTAATTAACCTCCAATTAAAATAAATAAATGTATATTAAAAAAGAATGAACTTATTTACAAAACAGAAGTAGACTCACAGACTTAGAGAACAAACTAATGGTTATCAGTGGGGGGAGAAGGTGGAGAGAGGATAGTTAGGGAGTTTGGGATTGACATACACATTGCTGTACTGAAAATGGATAACCAACGAGGACTTACTGAATACTGCAGGGAGCTCTGATCACTATTGTGTAACAATCTAACTGGGAAAATAATTTGAAAAAGATACGTGTGTGTGTGTGTATGTATATAAATAAATCATATTGTTGTACACCTAAAATTAACACGGCATTATTAATCAACTATAATATAACATAAAAAGTTAAAAAAAAGAGTCATCAGAAGGAAGAGTCAAAGTTGGAAATATATAGCAAGAAAAAGCCACATGGAAGGCAAAGTTAGCAGGGATTGGAGAATATTAAACCAATCAAAGAAACTCAGGTGCTAGAGATATGAAAATAAAGTTATAAACAAAAAAAGATGTTAAGTCTTCATGTGAGAGAAAAGAGAAATTTGTTCTTTCTTAGTCCCTGGCATTATTACCACATCACATGTTATTAGAGACATAGTAAAACAAAGTGAAAATTGCTGAGAAAATTCCGAGTCATCCTTCTTGACAATTTTCTAAGCAGAGCCTATGTTTGGGGGATAGAGAAACTTAACTACAAGGAAAGAGCATTCAGGTGGCAATATTAATGAAGTATAGGACTGATGCTGAAGCTGAAGCTCCAATATTTGGGCACTTGATACAACTGACTTATTGGAAAAGACCCTGATGCTGGGAAAGATTGGAGGCAGGAGGAGAAGGAGATGAGAGAGGCTGAGATGGTTGGGCAGCATCACTGACTCGATGGCCATGAGTTTGAGCAAGCTCCAGGAGCTGGTGATGGACAGGGAAGCCTCATGTGCTGTAGTCCCCATGGGGTCACAAAGAGTCAGACACAACTGAGCGACTGAACTGAAGTATAAAACAAGTAAGTGGTAATCAAATATTCAAAGTACAAAAATTGATAACTAATTTATGTGTGTGCTCAGGCATGTCCAACCCTTTGCAGCTCCTGGGCTCCTCAGCCCACGGAATTTTCGAGGCAAGAATACTTGAGTCAGGTGCAATATCCTACTCCAGATAAGTAATTTACCCCTGAGCTTTCTGGCAGCTAGAGCAAAAGCCAAAGCATGCTAAGATACTAAGCTTTATTAGTCTAAGAAGAAGAGTCCCAGGTACTGAAAGGAAACAAAATTCTCCCATCTCAGGCTCCAAATGAGTTTCCACGTGATTGTTGCATGGGAATTGCTCACTTGTGCAGTGGGCAGCATCTTCCAGGAAAAGTCAGAGCAAATGAAAAAAGGAGCATGAAATGATGCAGAGTCTTAAAGCACAACTCATTGAAAGGAATCCTGGGAGGATGGGGCTCTGTTACTATCTGTAACTCACTAACTAGCACTCAGCACACTCTGAACTCCTGCCAAATTCCAACCTCATCCCTTCCACCCTTATTCTCCACCACATCCCAGGCAGGTGTGCAACAGAATGCAATCTTCCAGGGGGCAGTACTTTTTTTTCTTTTTAAAAAAAGTATTGGGGTTCAGTTCAGTTCAGTTTAGTTGTTCAGTCATGTCTGACTCTTTGCAACTCCATGAACCACAGCATGCCAGGCCTCCCTGTCTATCACCAACTCCCAGAGTCCACCCAAACTCATGTCCATTAAGTCAGTGATGCTATCCAACCATCTCATCCTCTGTCATCCTTTCTCCTCCCACCTTCAATCTTTCCCAGCATCAGGGTATTTTCAAATGAGTCAGCTCTATTTAAATTGCTGTGTTAGTTTCTACTGTACAGCAAAGTAAACCATCCATGTGCATTTTGCTAGGTTGCTTCAACTGTGTTCTTATCTTTGAGACCCTATGAATTATAGGCTGCCAGGCTCCTCTGCCTATGGGATTCTCCAGGCAAGAATCCTGGAGTGGGTTGCCATGCCCTCCTGCAGGGAATCTTTCCAGCCCAGAGACTGCATCTATGTCTCTTACATCTCCTGCACTGGCAGAGAGGTTTTCACCACTAACACCTCCTGGAAAGCCCGAATCAGCTACACATACACCTGCATCACCTCACTGTTGCATTTCCTTCCCATTTAGGTCCCCACAGAGCGCTGAATAGAGTTCCCTGTGCTGCACAGCAGGTTCTCATTAGCTATCTGTTTCATCTATACTATCAGTAGAGTACACACGTCAGTTCCAACCTCCCAGTTCATCCCACTCCTCTGACCTCCTTGGTTTCCACGTGTCCGTTCTCTATGTCTGTGTTTCTAACTGCTGAATCACCTCGTGCCCCACACTGGGCCTGGTACACAGCGGAACTAAGGATATATGCATTGAATTAATATGGAATGGATCATTCAGCTCTCAGCTTATAAACAACATATTCCATTGGCTACATGGCCTAGCAAATATTTTTTGCTCATTGAAATTACACCCTGAAACTGTCCTTCCTAGAAGACTGTAAATTCTTTGTGTTACTTCCTGTTATATCCCCAGAACTGGCCCCTCCCTGTATTTAGAAGATGTTCAATATATAAATGATCATCCAGCGATAATAGGAATGAATGATCAGATAGTCATCACTATTATGTGATGCAAACTCTAGAGACAGCATTATTGCATATAGATAGAAGAATTTCAGAAACAAAGAGAAGGGATAAAGAGATGATGATGGAGGAGAAGGGTAACAAGGAGAGGTGAAAAGAGGACAAGAGCAAGAAGAGCCAGGACGAGGCTGTTGATGATGTGAAGTTGGATGAGACCCATATCTATCACTTTAACTGATTTCCCCAATTCTGTGAAACCTGGTTAGCTCATCTTGTAGATAAAGATGCTTATAGTCAAAGGGCCTAAGTAAGATGTACTCGATGAATTAAAATATGAGGACTATAATTGTTGAAGTTTGTGCCAAAGAGCCACCGAATCATATTTACAAGCCATTAATTTTCTTTCATGGGATCCTTAGGTAGGTTGCAAGACTCAAAGCTGGGGCCAAACAGGGAAAGAGAAGGGAGAGAGGGTTTGTCTTGCAAAGGTCATGTATCCAATTTTCATTGCAGAACTATTTACAATAGCTGAGACATGGAAGCAACAGAGGAACGGATTAAAAGAAGGTGTGGCACAAATATACAATGGATCTGGTACATTTATACAATGGAGTACTACTCAGCCATAAAAAAGAATGAAATAGTGCCATTTGTAGCAACATGGGTGGACCTAGAGTTGGCCATACTGAGTGAAGAAAGGCAGACCGAGAAATACAAATACCGTATGATATCGCATGTGTGGAATCTAAAAAAAATGACATAAATGAATTTATTCAGAAAATAAAAATAGGTCATAGATGTAGAAAACAAACATAGTTATCAGAGGGGAAAGGCAGGAGGAGGTGTAAACGGGGAGATTGGGATTGGCATACACACACTTCTGTATATAAAATAGATTACTAATAAGGAGCTACATAGGAAATGCTACTCAACATTCTGTAATGGCCTTTATGGGAAAAAAAAATCCAAAAAAAGAGTGGTTATATGTATATGTGGACTTCCCAGGTGGTGCTCATGCTAAAGAACACACCGGCCAGTGCAGGAAATATGAGAGACATGGATTCAGCCCCTGGGTGAGGAAGAGCCCCTGGGCAAGGGAATAGCAACCCACTCCAGTATTCTTGCCTGGAGAATCTCACGGACAGAAGAGCCTGGTGGGGTAAAGTTTATAGGTTCACAGAGTCAGACACAACTGAAGCAACTTAGCACACATGTGCATCTGTATATGTATAATTGACTCACTTTGTTGTACACCACAAACTAACACAACATTGTAAAGCAACCACACTCCAATAAAAATTAAAAGGTCAGCTGCCACATCAGAGCTGGGCAGGCTGGGCATCTGATGCCAAGTGAGGGCTGCAGGAGCCTTGACAGGTAGCCTGTTTGGCTCTGGTTAGCCAGGTGCCGTCCCACACTGACACCCAGCTGGAGTCACACTGGGCGTCTGAGAGAAGGCAGCCGATGCCTCGAGGGGTGCAGAAATGTCTCCTGGCTCAACACAGAGCACTGAAGAAGATAAACTCAGGAGCAGTTCACCTACAAACAATGACACCCCATGGAAAAGACAATTCTTTCAGCAAGCAGTATATTTCCCACCCTCCTAACTGTTGCATTCAGGGTTCCTTGGCATTTTGTGCACAACAAAGTGTTTTACTTAAGCAAGAGCTTGCACCAAACAGCGGCACGTCACACAAACTCTGAGAGCTGCTAGCTGAGACAGAGGTGGGACCACCACCTTCCCTTTGAACTCCCTCAACCCACAGGGGTTTTGGAAGCACTTCTAGCGGACTTAATTTTTGAAAGAGTGCTTAATAAAAATAACTTCCATGCCAAGCTTGCTGTGTGATTATCTGCTTAATGTGTCTCAGCTCCACGGCACTATTGCCCTCTCCAAGGCATCGGTCACGTCTGCTTCAGCTCCAGCATCGCCAGTCCCCGACACAGTACTCAGAACAGTGCCTGAGACAGTGTGTGGGAAAACTCTTTTCAAATCCTAAAAGGAAAAATTTCTGAAAGGCGACAGCTAGAAGGGAGTAGTCTCGTTTCACTCATCAGAATCTACTTTCAGCAAGCAATTACGTTCAGTCGAGTTGAAAGTATGTTCACTGCTCCCAACAAGCAAACAGAGAACGATTGTTTGGCCAATGCCTTCCAGACCCTTGAAACGACTCCCAAGCCTATCATTGCTTGTCATCATTTAAAAGATACGCATCCCTCTCACTAGCTTCATGATCCACATCTCATTGTCTGTGAAGTGTCCATTGTCTCCCAGTTCTCTGTCTCCAACACCTGCTTTAACTCCTTTCAAACTGCCACACAAGAGCAGAATGTAATTGCACTTTCATCTTCCTTAGGTAGCATGTCTAAAGAAAAATCTACGGTGGGCCTATTCTCCTGGCTAGATGAGCACTGCAGCTGAAAAATAAATCGCGCCTCTGTCTTTCTGTGAAATCCAATATTTCACAAAGTGTTATTTGACACAGCCCGGGTTGCATTGATCTATTATCAGAGCACTGTAGCTCTTTCATTCTCTGACATAGATAAAGAGAGGGTTGAAAGCCCTAGGCATAAACAAAATCTGGAACCCTCATCACTGTCTCATTGACACACGCGGTGTTAATTAAAACTTTGGGAAATGTTTTGCTTGATGCATGAGCTGAAGTTACGTAATGATAATGCCCTAGGTGGGGGTTGGCATTTGATAGTGTCATGTGGCATAAGATTTGAATTGGAAAAATATCAGGCATGACTCTCTGCCCGATGGGGAAACACATCCCACAAATTTAGTCTCTGGCCCTCCCTTCCATGAAGGCACCTTCTGCCTGCAGATACAAATGGGGAAATATTTAAAGGGAGACTTGAAGGGCCAGCTGACTTTACTCAGTGGCATCAAGGGTTAAAAACTACTTCAGTCAGAGGGACCAGAATATGAAAATTAGCAAGGAAAGCATTGGCTCTCGAGTGTCCATATTTTTCCAAAAGGAGCACAAAAATGAAATATTTTACCTGAGATTGTCCACCGTGAAGAAATGAGGGGCTGTAGCAGGCCGACTTCACACGTTCAACCCGCTGTTTCTGCTGGTGTACCCAAAGCTTGCTACTCAGCTAACTCCTCAGTAATTTCTCAGTGAATAGTTGCCTGCCCAGGCCCCTTCATTCCTCCCTGCAGTTATAAAACACATTTTTAACCTTTTCTCTTGAGCGGTTTCACCTTTACTATCTTTTTGGAGCATTTGTGCCTCTGGAGATTATTTTCTCTCTTCTGTTAATCATTTGAACTGAATCATTTGAAGATACCTTCCCTCTTTTGTTTTTATTAGCAACCTTCATAAGCAGCTTGTCTTGTCGTTGTCTCTGCACGCATCCTTTACAAAAGTGTTGTTCAGAATGGAACAGAATAGTCCTGTGCCCCAGGGAAGTGCTGGCTTGAGGATTGCGAAGAATTGCTCATCAACACTCGCTCTGTTGTATTGACCCACATCTTGACTGTGACTTCCTATGTCACTCTTTTAAAAAAATATATTTTATTCATTTATTTATTTGGCAGCACAGGATCGTAGCTGTGGCACAGAGGATCTTTGCTGTGTCACAAAGGATTTTCATTGTGGTGCACAAATTCTCTAGTTGTGGCAAGCAGGCTTTGTTGCTCCACAGCATGGGGCAAGGGGGCAGGGAGCTCGTAATTTCCCTGATCAGGGATCGAACTTGCATCCCTTGCATTGCAAGGTGGCTTCTTCACCACTGGACCACTAGGGAAGCCCCCAGTATTACTCTTTAATCACGTAATATCTACCAATACAAGGCAATACAGTGAAAAAGCACTTGAACATGAACCAGGACTTAAGTGTGTATTTAATCCTGTCACTCAGTATGAAGAGGGGCAAGGCATTTTATTTTCTGAACCTCTGTTTCTTGATTTATAAAGTGAGGACAAGATATATTTTCCTCCAATGAAGAGTTTAAAAAGGTAATTCACTGATGCTCAAAATCAGGAGTATACAGACCCACAGACATATACACGCCTGTGGTTGCTCATACTGATGCTGATACCAGGCATACCTAGAAAATAAACACTTGTTGATGTTGCTGTTCAGTTACTAAGTTGTGCCCGACTCTTTGTGACCCCATGGACTGCAGCCACACCAGGCTACCCTGTCCTTCACTATCTTCTGAAATTTGCTCAAATTTATGCCCATTGAATCAGTGAAGCCACTCAACCATCTCATCTTCTCTTTCCTCCTTCCCGTTCTGCCTTCAATCTTCCCCAGCATCAGTCTTTTCCAATGAGTCAGCTCTTTGCATCAGGTGGCCAAAGTATCGGCGCTTCAGGTTCAGTATCAGTCCTTCCAATGAATATTCAGGACTGATCTCCTTTAGGACTGATTGGTTTGATCTCCTTCCTGTTCAAGGGACTCTCAAGGGTCTTCTCCAACGCCACAGTTCAAAAACATCAATTCTTCAGCACTCAGACTTCTTTATGGTCCATCTCTCACACCCGTACCTGACTACTAGAAAAACCACAACTATGACTCTATGGACCTTTGTCAGCCAAGTGATGTTTCTGCTTTTTAATACACTGTCCAGGTTTGGCATAGCTTTTTTTATTAGGAGCAAGAATCTTTTAATTTCATGGTTGAACTTACCATCTGTAGTGATTTGGGGGCTCAAAAAACTAAAATCTGCCACAGTTTCCATTTTTACCCATCTATTTTCCATAAAATAATGGGGCTGGTTGCCATGATCTTAGCTTTCTGAATATTGAGTTTCAAGCCAGTTCTTTCACCTTCATCAAGAAATACTTTAGTTCCCAGTTATGTAAGCTAATTTTTATTTTCCAGTGATAAAATATTTTCTTTTGTCATGTATTAAAACTCTTGGTACATATTGTCAGTGATCCCTTTGAAAACATCTTCCATTTTGCAATAATGACTTAGTTTATTGTGGAAAAATGATGGCCAACAAAACTGATTATGCCTGTTCTTTTATCAGAAACAGATTTCTGTTCATGAACATCCTGTTAGTTGTTTGACTGCAGAATCAAGGGAATCAATACTTGCAGACCAGACAAGGAAAGACCCTCTTCACTTACTCCCAAACTTTTCCTCCTTTGAGTGTCCAGGAATTGCAGTTGTGATTGAGTCAGAACAAATCTATTGTAAGGCAACTTTCCAGCCATGTCAATATCAGAAAACAAGTTTTATAGGCAGAACTATTCCATTGTAGATTCACTTCTGAATCAGTGTGAAATCTTGGACAAATTATTCCACCTCTACAAGCATTCTTTTTCTTACTGGCAGAAAATTACCTACCTTCCAGCATGGTAAAGAGAATAGTATGAGACAGCACCAGGATATACTTGAAGATGGTAGTTGTCATTGATAATGACTTCTGAACAAACGTCCTTCTCAATATCTCCTGCCTAGTTAAGAATGCTCTTTTATAAGCTAAACTATTGTTTTTGAGCATTTTCTGTGTGCAAGTATCATATGAGGTGATATGGAGAATTCAAAAAATCAATCGGGTCTTAAACGAGCTACTGTTCTCATACAAATGCTATTCATCACACATAAATGCACTTCAGACAAGGTATGCACATTGGTTAACCCAAGAAAGATGAAGGCAAAGGACTCTGAGATTTGAGTATGAAGAAGTCTGCTACTTGCTTGAAGCCATGAAGCTTCCCTGAAGAGAAAGAGTTTGAAGGATAGATGTAGGGAGATGGAGTTTAAGGTGGCTAGGGTCGCAAAGAGTTGGACACGACTGAGCGACTAAACTGAACTGAACTGAAAGTTGCTTGATTGCATGCACCAGAAATCAAAGGAAACACAATCCTAAATTACTTTCTTAGGAAAAAGGAATAATTAGTGAGAAAGATGCATAAAGGAGGAACTGAAACACAAATTTGAAGAAAGCCAGGAAATGGCCTGTGTAAAATGTCAGTAGCATGCATGCATGCTGAGTCCCTTCAGTCGTGCCTGACTCTTTGCTACCCTATGGACCGTAGCCCACCAGGCTCTTCTGTCCATGAGATTCTCCAGGCAAGAATAGTGGAGTGAGTTGCCATGCCCTCTCCCAGGAGATCTTCCTGACCCAGGGACTGAACCCGTGTCTCCTGCAGTTTCAGCACTGCAGGTAGATTCTTTACCACTGAGCCACCAGGGGAGCCCCAGATGTCAGTAGCAGAAGCACATAATTCTTTCTAAGATGCAACCAAGAAATAGCTAGCTTTCAGCTGCATTTCAGAGCTAGATATCTCTGCTACTCTTTTCAACTTCTCAAGAGAGAAAATCCAACTGACTATCCAGAATATATTGATCAACAATAACCAACATAGGGAGGGCATAGTCACTGGAAATAGCTTTGTAAGAAGGGCAACCACCCCAGTTTGTGTTGGATCATGGATCAGAATGAATGAGTGCATTTCTGGGAGATGTGAACCGTAGCAATGGAGTCAGAAATCTCAAGAATAGAAAATTAGGTGAAGCTTGGCCAGATTGAAGAGCTTGTGAAAGAAAGGACATGAGATCTAACCCAGGATCTGCATCTATTTCAACAGTCTTTGAGATCTTATGAATAAAATCTGAGCAAAAAGATGGGGTCAAAAAGGAACAGGTTGCATTTAGCCAGATTACTGGGAAAAAAAAAACACAATTTTTTTTGGTAGACTCTTCTGGGGGTGGTTAACTGATTACTGGGACAAAAATTACTCTGGGAACACTGTAAGGCAAAAACAGAAAGTGTTCCTTTTCATTTCACTTAGGGATGGCATGCCTGCTCAAAGAACAAAGTTTTTTAAGTCAAAGATGTTTGAAAACATTTCTCGAAGTTATCATAACTTGAAAAATCTTGTTCTGATTCTGTTGTCTAAGTTGACTATACTCTTTATTAGGAAATATGACTTGTTTCCAAATTCTGTCCCCTTCTTTTGTCTAAGTTGACTATACTCTTTATTAGGAAATATGACTTGTTTCCAAATTCTGTCCCCTTCTCACTCATTTGCTTCATGTGTTCTTTTGACAATCTGGGCATTTATTCATTCACTCAATAGATAATGACTGTCTGGTTCAAGCTCCATTCCTACATTTACCTATTATCTTTCCTGTTTTTGTTTAGTGGCTAACTTGTGTCCAACTTTTTGGGAACTCATGAACTGCAGCCTTCCAGGCTTTGCTTTCCTTTACTATCTTCTGGAGCTTGCTCAAACTCAGGTCCATTGAGTTAGTGATGCCATCCAACCATCTTATTTTCTGTCATCCTTTTCTCCTCCTGCCTTCAGTCTTTCCCAGCATTGAAATCTTTTCCAATGAGTCAGTTCTTCGAACTAGAACTCAAGAAATACAAAAAGGAATACTTTGATATTAGAAAACAAAAGATTGATTTAGGATGGGCCATTATTCTTGGCAGTAAAGAAATTTTTATTAAATTACCAAATAGATGATGGATGGATGGATATCTAGATGAAACGGCAATCCAGGATATACTGTTAGGAGGTTATAGTGGAGGTGAGAGCTGACTGTCTCATAAGGTTCCAGAAAATCACTGTTTCAAGGTCAAAAAAGGACAAATGGAAGATAAGAATGAGAAGTGGAGATGAAAATGGAGGGAATAATCAAGACCTTTAACTCTTGCCTCTCCTCTTGCACAGTGAGAGTTAGACTGAGGTCTGTCAATAGCTATGAAATGAGGTCTGTTGTCTGAAGAGATTTATGCAGTTTTCGTGCACAAACCATAAACAGTAAGTTTCTTATTGCAGGCTTCTTTTTTCCTGTATTGTTGGCCTCTAGAGAGGTTGAACAATGGCTATTCCTAGATTTTCCATTACTCCACTATAATTGGGGATCTCTTTCTCTAAGATTGTATATCGTCTTATTTGTTGCTTTAACTCTTGTTCCCCCGGAGTTTATTTTCAAAAGATAAGAAAAGATGCCCCCCCCATTTTTTTCAGAACTCTTGCCTGTAAATTCTGTTCTAATTTGATAGTTTTGAAAGGTGTCAAATAATAAGCTAAATTGTTTTTAATAGAAAATCAAATGCAATTATAGAGCTTGGAATCAAATAACAAGACAGCACTAACAAGTTAGCTAAGAAAGAAAATAAAGTGAAGCCTCTCAGTCATGTCCAGCTTTTCGCAACCCCAAGGACTATAGCCCACCAGGCTTCTCTGTCCCTGGGATTCTCCAAGCAAGAATACTGGAGTGAGTTACCATTTCCTTCTCCAGGGGATATTGCCAACCCAGGGATTGAACCCAGATCGCTTGCACTGCAGTCAGACTCCTTACTGCTTGAGCCATTGGGGAAAGCCAATGAATTAATTTGCTAAGATTGTCTTAAATGCATTTGTTAGGAAGCTAGAAAGAGAGAATAAACAGCCAAACTATTCCATTTGATATAGTACATGAATGAGGAAGTAAATAGCAAAACTAGAAGCTAAGGACAAAAACATGATCTATTATTTTTTAAAAAACATAAAATCAAAAAGAAAATAAAACATAATAATACTCTCAGTTGAAGTTTTGAAAAGTCAAAGTGAGAGAAAGTCTGATCAAATAAAAAAGAGATAAACATCAAATAAGGAATATTGACATAGGCAAAGGTTTCTAGTTACCAACAGAAATGATTTTTTAATACTTTAAAAATAAGTAAATTTGTTACAAAAACTTTATAAATGTTAACATCCAAATCTAGAATATTATACATATCACATTCCCTAATGACTATACTGTAAACTTGGCTGTATATATATACACACTCCCATAGAAATTTTGAAACATTCTTTTAAATAACTCACCTAATGTTGCATAAAATAATTCAAAACCTAGATGATGATGGGGCCTCTGGGAGGCTGTCTCTTATACACATCTAGATGTGTATAAGAGACAGATATATGGCAGAGCTCAAAAAATTAGCAGCATCAAAAGCTTTACATTTCTTGCTGTCCCAGTCCCAGGTCTGCAGAATTTGGAATCCTTATGATATAATAAAATGAAATTACTTTGCATGTTTTAAAATGATTTGTTTACTTTTAAGGATTAATTTTATAAACATCTAACCCCTTTTAATCTTTCCTGACCAAAGATATGAGTTTTTCTCATCTCCTTGATTGTTTTCTAAGTTAGGAAGCAAACTTTTCCCCACTTCTTAAATTTCTTAATTTTTGCATAACTGAATAGGCAAGTCTATAATTTTTGAGTTCGGTGTAATGATCCCACTTGCAGATATAGGCCATTATCTCCAACATAAACTTCTCAGTAATAAAAGTGGTATCTTGATTACTTATCTCCCTTCCTTTTTCTTTTCTTTTTAATAGGTTCAAAACTTAAGTAGAGGAGACAGATGTTGTTTGCTGAGTCTTTTTGAATCCTCAACTACTGCTCCAACCGTGAAAACAACAGAGAAAGGACCTTCCCAGCCACTCTGTCTTAAAGAGGCAGTTGTATCCAGGGGGGGTTTAATAGCCAGTACATAAGACATCTGACCACACAGAATCCACTTAGCACGGAAGAAAGCTGAGATGAAACCGGATGCCCTGTTACAAGAAAGCAAAGGTGAAAGTGTCAGTTGCTCAGTCCTGTCTGGTTCTTTGCAACCCTATGGACTGTAGCCCGCTAGGGTCCTCTGCCCTTAGAATTCTCCAGTCAAGAATACTGGGGTGGGTTGCCATCTCCTCCTCCAGGGGATCTTCCTGATCAGGGACCAAACCCTGGCTCCTGCATTGCAGGCAGATTCTTTACCATCTGAGCCAAAAAGCAGGATAATTTTCTATTTATTTAAACTACTAGACTTTTAGAATTTTTGCATCAAAAACTACATCCTGGCTATAACGAATGAGCCCTATGAATTAAATTATTTTTCAGTGAGATTTATAACTGCAAAGAACTACAGAATTCCTTGTAGAAATCCAAGGAGGCAATTGTGTAATTATTTCATGATAGGTGTGTGGAAAACTATTTGATTATATATATTTGCTTTTCAAATATGTGAAAAGTAGAAAAGAAATGTTGGAAAACAAAGCAATTTTCAAGGTGAAACTTGGTCCAGCAAATGGTGCGTTATGCCATGTCTCTAAAGGAGACGATGGAAAAGTAGTTTAACAATGGATAGTTTCCATTTCTGAATTTAATTAGCACTTCCCAAAGTCAGGTTTGCTCATCTTATGAATGGTTCCTTTATTAATATACAGAGAGCTATTATAAAAAGAACATTCTTATGCTAATTACCTAATTAATGCAGGCACAATTAAGCCACTAAATCCACCTAGTATTAATTTTTCTTAATTTTGTATCATAGATATTAAATTTCTTTATAAGTTAACATTTGTATGGGCTTTCCCACCATTTTGATATTGGACTTCTCAAAATGCAAAAACTCAGCAATCTTGAAGAGTTAGAGGCCTTTCATAGAGTTTTGTAGATCTCATCTTGGTCTTCCTGACCCAAGGATCGAACAAACGCTTCTTATGTCTCCTGCATTGGCAGCTGAATTCTTTACCACTAATGCCACCTGGGAAACCCCAATTATCATAAGAGCTAAACAAATAATAACATCATCCAGCAAGGAATATTTGGCACCACAAGAGAAAGTACTAATCCCTTCCTTTTGGCGCAAATAATCCCATGACAGAGAAGATGGAGTATAAAGTGTTGTGTAAGCGAGGACATGAGGAAACACAATTTGAAACTTGGAAATTTGAAAACTAGAAAGACAGGTGTTATCTTTCCCTTCCAGGGACTACTGACAGGAGTAACACTAGTGATGATTTGACCCCACATATCAGCAACTAGACAGTGGGCATGGGATCATAGCCTGACTGGGCAGAAGCATTTCTTGAGGCAGACTCCACCAACTTTTTGTGTCTCCATAGAAGCATGGGTCAGGAAGATCCCCTGGAGAAGGAAATGGCAACCCAGTCCAGTACTCTTGCCTGGAAAATCCCATGGATGGAGGAGCCTGGCCAACTACAGTCCATGGGTAACAAAGAGTCGGACACGACTGAGTAACTTCACTTTTACTACCATAGAAGCATAAAGGAGATTTGATTAGTTTCCATGAGCCCTGTTCAAGGAGTGATGATGGCTAAGCATAAGAGCTGGTATATTATGATAATGTAATCAGTATTATAAAACAATGTAATAGTGTATATACTCTATTATAGTATATATAAGATACATAATATGCCTCATATTATTATACTCATTTGCCAGAAAGTTACCAAAGAAAGAACTGGAGACTGAGTCAGCAAATAAAAATGATCAAATTGTCCAGGAGTCATTATAGTGAACATTATAATATCATGATGTCAGGGGACAAAATTGTGCTCTTTGAAGGGGATTTCTCATTGGTTATCTCTGCTGCTGTAACTCATGGACTTTATTTGCATAGTACACAATACACCATGATGCCTCCTAGGAATTTGACTCAAAATTAAGTTTTCAACTAGCAAATGATTGAACTAGAGTCTCACATTGTCTTGAATTATAAATAGATTAATGCGAGAGTCTCACAGAACTCAGTTAGTCAGTTAATCACTCAGTCATGTCTGACTCTTTTGATCCCACGGACTGCAGCACACCAGGCTTCCCTGTCCATCACCAACTCCCAGAGCTTCTTTAAACTCAAGTCCATCAAATCGATGATGCCATCCAACTGTCTCATCCTCTGTCGCCCCTTCTCCTTCTTCCTTCAATCTTTCCCAGCATCAGGGTCTTTTCTAATGAGTCAGTTCTTCTCATTGGGTGGCCAAAGTATTGGAGTTTCATCTTCGGCATCAGTCCTTCCAGTGAATATTCAGGACTGATTTCCTTTAGGATTTACTGGTTTGATCTCCTAGCAGAATTGGGGAAGTTAAATTGTCTGCTTCCGTGGTAAATAATCTGCCTGCCAGTGGAGGAGACTTAGATGCTGGTTCAGTCTCTGGGTGAGGAAGATGCCCTGGAGGAGGGCCCAGAAACCCACTCCAGTATTCTTGCCTGGAGAATCCCATGAACAGAGGTGCCTGGAGGGCTATAGGCTATGAGGTCACAAAGAGTCGGACGTGACTAAAGTTACTTAGCACACATACATATGCTGGAAATAATAAGCAATGTAAACGCTGGTTCACTGATGAATGAATGAATGAATGAATATCACTATAGAGTAAGAACTTAGAAAGTACCATAAATGAGGATGGTCACTATAAAAAGAAATTAAATTAAGGGAGAAGATGCGCTTAATAATCTTTATATGCCTCGTAAATACATTGACTTTTTTGTTGTTGTTTTTGTTTTGTTTTGTTTTTTCACTTTTGTGTCCATTTTCACCAGTAGCTTGCGGGCTCCCTGGAGAGACAGAGGACATATTACTCAAGTGATATACTCTGTAACTAGAAACGGACTTTAATTCTGGAGGTAATAATACATTTTCATTCACCGAATTGTCAGTGAGTACAATTGTCCACTGAAATTTTCCAAAATAGTCAGTCAGTTGGATGTTATTCTTGTCTTGTCAAAAGGAGGACTCACACTGACATTTTTTAGAAACATTCATTGCTTAAAGTGAGATCCACCTGTATGCTTCCATTAAAAAAAAAAATCACTGAGTCATTTTCTATTTTCAAGTCTCAATTGCTTTTAAAGGGCAACTCTCTTCTTGTGGTTCAAAAAATGCCTTATTAATGAAGCTCTACATAAAGAGGACAATGATCAGGTTTCATCCCATTTTAAGTAGCATGTGATATATAAAACCCATGGTGCCATTACAAGTGAAAATTGTCACATCTCTGCAAGGAAACTCTATATCCTGATTTGAAACACAAGACATTGGAAATGCAACTGGTCCATGGTTCTTTCATGCACAGGAGCCTCTCAAGAGAAGAGAGAAATCGAAAGATCTAAAACCAAAGTCTCAAAACTAGCCAACCGTCAACCCACAGAGATGATGAATGAGCTGTCAAGGAGATGAATAAACAGTAACTCTGTCATCACATTTGATACTTTATTTTGATCAAATTAGTGTCATCATAGATATATTTTATTTGAGAATTATTGAGTTGGAGGGCACTTTAAAGATGTTATTAATAAGAGTAGCTAATATCCATCAATATTATCCAGGGGCTTAGAAACTTACGTGGACAATCAACTACAATTCTCACAATAACCCTATGAGATAAATTGATTCCATTGTTAGAGACAGTCACTGAAGCAAAGAGGAGAGGCAACTTGCTCAAAATCTCATAACTATAAAATAGCAGAACAAAGATCTAAACCTGGACAGTACAGTTTCAGAACCCATGCTCTATACTAAAATTAATCCCTTTACCATAGAGATAAAAACAGCAACGCAAGCCTGGTTACAACTGATGAAGTCTTATCTCTAGTCTCTATATAAGCAGTATGCATACATCATGCTGTTGACTTTTGAAAATAATACAGTGGAGATAAACCTAAACACCTGGCAGTGAAATCATCATGAAGCATATTATTAAAAAGTAAGCCTGTCAAATCCATCCCTAGCCTCTGGTAACCACCATTCTATGCATTCTCTGACTTTACAAGTTTGGATTTTTTTGCTTCTGCATATGTGACATCATACAGTATTTTCATTCCTCTTTCTAGCATATCTCACTTAGCATAAAGTCTTCAAATTTCTTCCATGTTTTTGCAAATAGGGTTTCCTTCTTTCTGATGATAGAATAATATTCCACAGGATAACTATACTACATCTTCTTTATCCATTGATTTGTTGATGGATGTTTAGGCCTTTTTTCATGTCTTTGCTATAGTGAACATGAGACTCCGTATATCTTTTCACTATCCTGTTTTCATTTTCTTGGGTATACACTCGAAAGTGGAATTGCTGAATTTACATGGCAATTTTTTTTTTTAATTTTTGGAGGAATCGCCATACTGGTTTCCATAGTGGCTGCACTAATTTACATTTCCATCAATTGTACAAGTGTTCCCTTATGACTGAATTCTCACAAACAACTGTATTTCTTGTCATGATGTCAGCTATCATAAGATGTGCGAGGTGAAACCTCATCGTGGTTTTGCTTTGTACTTCCCTGACGCTAATGATGTTTAGCATTGTTTTGTACACATGTTGGCCACTAGGATGGCTTCTTTGAAAAAATGTCTATTTAACACCTATAGTTATTCATTTCCAAATAGAGGTGAGGAAAAAAATGGTAAACAGTGGACCCAAAGAGTACAATGTCTGAAAAATGTTATGATTTTTCATTAAAAGGTAAGAACAGCAACATAAAAACAAGTAAATATATCCTACCTTAACAAAAACACTAATAATAATAGTTATTGTTTACAAAAACACTGCAAGGAAGGAACTATCATTTTTTCCTATTTAATAAACAGAAGTTCAAAGAGATTGAATAGTTGACTGAGAACACACAGCTACCATGTAGCAGTGCAGAATTCAAAGTAGGTTCCTGATAACTGTGATACCCATGGTCTTCCAAAGGTTGTGGAAGAAGTTGTTGGGTAAGAGCTGGGCATCTGAGGCTTTGGAATCAAACTGCTTGAAATGGCATCTAGGGATAACTGTTTCTCTGGTTGTGAAAATTTGAGCATGTTGCTGAATTTCTGTCTTGCTTTCCACATCTGTAAAATAGGGATAATGATAATAATGATGATGATGATCACAATCATGATAAGACATTGGACAAAGGGTAGAAATCTTCAGTTATGCGGGATGAATACATCCTCGAACTTTAATGTACAACATGACAACTACAGTTAATAATACTATATGTATACAATTGACCTTTGAATAATGTGGGGGTAGGGGTGCCAGTGCCCGCAGGGAGAAAAGAAACACACATAACTTTATAGTCATTCTCCCTATACACAGCTCTGCACTCATGGATTCAACCACAGAGCATGTACTACTTTAGTAGATGTTTACTGAAAAAACTTTTCTTATAAGTGGCCCTGTGCAGTTCAACCCTGTGCTGCTTAAGGGTCAACTGTAGTTGACACTTACTGAAAGAGTAGATCTTAAGTGTTCTCATCATACATGAAAACATAGTAAATATGTGGGGTGATGGGTATGTTAATTATCTTGATCATACGTTACATATTTTGTAATGTATATCAAAACATCACATTGTAAACCTTAAACCAATGTCTTGGAACCTTCTCAGTAGTAAAGACAAAAATATAAGGAAATAATAATAATAATCATGTGCTTATGGAGTTCTTATAAACATAAAATGTTATCCATAGTGAGCACTTAGCATGTCATCTGATGAATAGTAAACCGACTAATGTTCAGGCCATTGTTGCTATTGTTCATGTGGTGGACATGCTACCTTTATGAATGAACTCCAAAATAATATCCTGGTGTGGTGAAAGGCTATTTGTATGGTGCAGTGCCTTTTACAGATGTTTTTGTATACACATTTTTATTTGCAATGAAAGCCTTCCTCTAACCTTGACACATCCAGACTTACATAGCTCATCGCCCTTCCCTGGAAAATGTGTCTCACATTAGACTTTGGATCTTATAATACTTACAAAACTTCAACTGCCATGTATCTTAGGCCTGGTGTTTTCCATCTTTTCCTCCTTCTTTCCCGTATGTGGCAGAATTCTGAAAGATGTTACCATGAAGGATAATAGCCATTGTTTGTTGTGAGTCAGCTCTGCGACGGTGCCTTACATACATTATCTCAGACACTCTTACAATAACGCTTGTGGTTGTCTTCACTACTACCTGGAGATATACAATTTGGGGTGTAGAGAGGTGAAGTGACTTGCTCACTTTTACAAATTTTGTAATGAGGTGAGGCCAGGATTCACACCCACTTCCACATGGCTCTGCAATCCACAGCCTCAGTGTCACACTCTGCTCGCTTTTATTCAACAGTGACTTGATATTCTGGTGGCCTTGGACTTTCCTAGGGTTCATTCGGGAGCTGTTGAGTTTGTTTACAGTTGATTCCTATAACACCCCTATCCTTTTACCAAGGACATTCTTAGGTTGGGGCTCTAGGAACATTCCTACCATCTTTAAACATAACTCTGACAAAGCATTCTCTTAGTTCATCATCTGAGCAGAAGTAAATGTTTTGCTTGCTGGGTTTCAAAGTGTCTTTTTCCCCCAGGTAAATCTACAAATCCTTTGACTAGTTTGATGTCTTCTAAGTCAGACTTGGAGAAGGCAATGGCACCTCACTCCAGTACTCTTGCCTGGAAAATCCCATGGGTAGAGGAGCCTGGGAGGCTGCAGTCCATGGGGTCACTAAGAGTCAGACATGACTGAGTGACTTCACTTTCACTTTTCACTTGCATGCATTGAAGAAGGAAATGGCAACCCACTCCAATGTTCTTGCCTGGAAAATCCCAGGAATGGGGGAGCCTGGTGGGCTGCTGTCTATGGGGATGCACAGAGTTGGACACGACTGAAGCAACTTAGCAGCAGCAGCAGCAAGTCAGACTTGGTGTCTGTCATCCTTTTGTTGTATACCAGGTTTCCATGATGATCACAAATTGTCAGCAAGTATACTGTACTGAGTCTTAGTCCACAGTACTCAACTCAGTCAAATCCTCTAACATTGCAGGAAGATTCACCTTAATAGGGACCAAGACTCCCAGTTATAGTGTTAAGACTTTAACTCCCAGTCTTATGCTGTTAAAGCTGTCAAAGAAACCTGGAATACTGGGGTAGATCAATTTCTGCAATAAAAATTCTGACCTGATATGGTTTTCCTCATAATTCAGCTCAATGAAGAAAGCTACTGGGAAGAAAATTCTGAATTATATTTCTGTCTCTGTTATGATTTTGCTGATAATTTAGGTTTCTCAGCTTGCAAAATGGACAATGACATTGATGACCATTTTAACATATACTGATTGCTATTTTGAAAATCTTTCTTTCAAGAGAGTAGACCTTAAAGGATCAACTGTTATAACAATTAATACTTTGAGCTATAATATCTTACAGTATAGGAACTATCATCAAACAACACCAACCAGAGAGTTTAGCACCTTTATTCCTTTTTGCTACTGTGAACTTCTCTCTGGTGCTCTATTTATACATGAACATCCAATGATATTTGCCATGAGGAAAGGAGGATGCAATAGAATTGAAACCAAAGTATGGGTATAGGAAAAGAGCAGACAGAGAGGAATTTGGAGGAGTTATCACTTGTGTATAGTCAAGGCTATGGTTTTCCCAGTGGTCATGTGCGGTGGTGAGAGCTGGGCCATTAAGAAGGCAGAACACCAAAGAGTTGATGCCATAGAACTGTGGTGCTGAAGAAGACTGCTGAAAGTCCCTTGGAAAGCAAGGAGATCAAACCAGTCAGTCTTAAGGGAGATCAACCCTGAATATTCAGTGGAAGGACTGATGCTAAAGCTGAAGCTCCAGAGTTTTGGTCATCTGATGAGAACAGATGACTTGTTAGCAAAGTCCCTGATGCTGGGAAAGATTGAGGGCAGAGAAGAGGGTGTTAGAGGATGAGATGGTTGTACAGCATCACTGATGCAATGAATATGAACTTGGGCAAACTCTGGGAGATGGTGAGGGAGAGGGATGCCTGGCGTGCTGCAGCCCATAGGGTCACGAAGAGTCGGACACTGCTTGGCAACTGCACAACAGCAACAACAACCTCACTTGTGTGTCTGGTATTGAATCCTTGCATGGATTCAATATGTGGCATAATTAGTCCTAGCATTAACTTAAGTATTATCTCTATCAGTGTCTATTTCTCTATCAAATCATCAGATCCTCACATCTGCACACTAGCACAGATGGAAACCTGAGATAAGTTTTAATTAATGCAAATGTTGACACTTGCCAGGTATGAAGACTTGGATGTTTTTATTCTATAACAAACCTAGACAACATATTAAAAAGAAACATCACTTTGCCAACAAAGGTCCATTGAGTCAAATCTATGCTTTTTCCAATATCCATGTACAGATGTGAAAGTTAGACCATAAAGAAGGCTGAGTGTCAAAGAACTGACACTTTCAAACTGTGGTACTGAAGAAGACTTTTGAGAGTCCTTTGGAGAAGATCTGGACCTGAAAGCATCCATTAAAGTTGTTTTGCATGAGGCTAAAATAAGCAGCCTTTTTTATCTCTTCTGTCAGCTGGATATGGTCAGCTCCTGGAAGTGGTGTTATCTTCTGGGAGGCAGCCCACTGCCTCAAAGGCCATCTTTGTAGGGAATGACAGCGGAAGGTTGACCTCCCTGTCAGCATCCCTTGCAGCTAGAGTATCAAGCCTTTCCTAAAGGGAGAGCTGGGTACCACCATGGCCTGAGTAATGGGAATAGGATCGCTTAGTCACTCAAAGGCCTGCTTTCAGAGGACCCTATGTTTGGTTCAAAGCTCTGTGTTGTTGTCCTGAAATTCTTAATAATTTTAATCTGAGTCCCTGCATTTTCATTTTGCACTAAACCTTGGTGGCTCAGATGGTGAAGAATCTGCCCACATTGCTGGAGACCCAGGTTTGATCCCTGGATTAGGAAGATCCCCTGGAGAAGGGGATGACAGTGTGGTAAGATGGAACACTGTTGTAGTCTCACTTGGAGAATTCCAGGGACAGAGGAGCCTGGCGTCCATGGGATCAGGAAGTCAGACATGATTGAGTGACTAACACTTTCACTTTCACTTTATACATTATGCAGCCGGTCCAGGGTGGTACATCTTTATGTCAGCTGAAGTGCCTACTCCTTGAGATTCTGATGGAAACAGATGGAAGGTCTAACCATCACATATGCATTTCTGGAGTGAAACAGGGTTACAACCTATTACCCCACTGCTGTGTTGATGCAAAAAACAAACCTTGAAATCTTCTGAAATGGAATTAAACTTCCATATAATTTAGCTCATTAGGTCTGAATAAATGTAGAGGTTATTCACTGAAATTAGGCAACTGAGTCAAAGTAAAGGATAATGAAAACTTTTCCTCTTAAAAAAGGAAACTGTTTTTGTAATTTTTTTTTTAGTGGAAAATGTTCACTAAATGCAGGGTTGCTTTGTTTATATCTTTCCTTATATTCTTTTTGGCCCCCTTAGCCTGTTGGCAACTGAAGCAGAAACAGAATAGATTATTAAAACTGGAATCTCTCCAACTTCAGCTTTTTATTGTATAAGTTAAGAAAATGAAGTCCCACAAGGATCTTCTCCAAGGTCACAAGCTGCTCAAGGGCAACCCATGAGCTAGAATTCAATTCTCTGGATTTTTAAATAGAGTGCTTTTTAAACTATATTTGTGATACAATTTTTTTTCACTATGTTTTATCACCAGTGATTCTGACATTAATTACCTGATGGAAGGCAATTCAGTCCATGTTTAATTTCTCAGTAGCTCAGAAAATTTCTAATCGAGTCTAAATTAAAATCTGTATACCAAGAGTGGGATGGCTGATCTGTGAGATGACTCTCCAAGCCGCAAATGCTGTCATTTTCTCTGTGAGTTAGCGTTGTCAGGAGCTGCACCTGGTAGGTTTCGTTCCAAATGGTTGGAGTGAATTCACTTCAAGATGCTACCTGTTCCTCTTCCTATGAGCAGAGTTGTCAAAACAGGAAGTCTGGTTATAATGGGGCCACAGAATTAGCCTGCAGCTGTATTTGCACATTTGGTAACTGAATGCAATATCCCTAGAGATGAGAGCCTTCATAAAAATTTAGAAGGTAGGACTTCCCTGGTGGCACAGAGAATAAGATTCTGTCTGCCAGTACATGGGACACGGGTTTGATCCCTGATCCTAGAAGATCCCACGGCCCTGGAACAACTAAGCCTGTGCATCACACTACTGACCCCATGCTCAAGAGCCCACCAGCTGCAGCTACTGAATCCCACGTGCCTAGAACCTGTTCTCTGCAACAAGAGACGCCACCGCAATGAGATACCCACGCACTGAAACGAAGAGTGTCCTCTGCTCACTGCAACTAACGAGAGCCTGTGTGAAGCAATAAAGAACTAGTGCAACAAAAATAAAATCAAATGAATAATATATATATAGTTTAATTTAGAGGGCAGAAAATTATTTTGCCTTCATAGACAAAATGTGTTGATGGAAGACTGACAGTTTGAAACAAAACCAAGAGGCAAATTTGTGCCAAATATCATTGACATTGGCATTGGCTGGAAATGGAGGATTCAGGCCAATGATTCTTCCCTGGAAGCTAAAATAAATCTGGACAAATAGAATATGATATTGGGTACAGACCAGAAGAGAAAACAGAGCCTTGGACAGCCAGTAAGAAGTTACAGTAAACTTTGTCTCCAGCACTTCCAGTCGCCAGCAGTCGTAGGTGAGGTTGGTATATTGTTTTCCTGTTGCCTTAAGCTTGAGTTTTGCCTATGTATTTTGCTTTGACTTTTGCTGCAGCTACACATGTTGCTTTCTTCTCCAATGAGAGGGGATAAAAGAAATAAGGTAAATTCTGCCTACCAGTAGCCTTCTTGCAAACTCAGAAAGATTTAGATGGATCGGTTACAGTGGACACGTCTTGGTGGCCTCCCCTGGGTCTTTTCCATTCTTTTCATTTTGGAAATTTAGGCCCATCCAATTTTAGCCAATACATGTAAAGTGAGTTAGACCTACTTCCAGAAGTGAAAGTCGCTCAGTCGTGTCCCACTCTTTGTGACTTCATGGACTATACAGCCCGTGAAATTCTCCAGATCACAATGCTAGAGTGGGTAGCCTTTCTCTTCTCCAGGAGATCTTCCCAATCCAGGGACTGAACCCAGGTCTCCCACATGGCAGGCAGATTCTTTACCAGCTGAGCCACAAGGGAAGCCCAGCTTCCAGAAGCAAGCTGTCCGCACATCCCACGCCTGGGGGCACAGTGATGGGTTCAGACCTGGGCTCAGCTCAGAGCCTCTGACCCACTGCGACTTCTGCAAGACAGCCATTCTCCTGTCTCTTCTGCCCAGATGGAGAAAAGTACAAGGCTTAGGGCCATTTTGTCACAATCGGATGAGCCAGATTGGTGACTAAACCGATATGGAAGGAAGATATGATGGGGGTGGGCGGAAAGCTCCAATGACTTAGCTTGAACCATCTAGATGAAGTCATATTTCTGCACTTTTCAGGTACTTGACCCCCGTTTTTGTTTTGCCAACTTGAGTACTTGTTTGGCCCTCATAGCATAAAGTAAAGGCCATTAAATCATCCATCACTCACCAGACCCTTTAAACAGACCCAAGCTTCCCACCAGAGCATCCCACTAGGAGCTGAGAGTACTCTAGTCTCATACTTGACCTCACCTTGGGGTACTCGCCAGACCTTACCTACCCAACCTTTACCTACCTAGTGAGGTAAAGGATGTGTTAACTAATCTCATTGTGGTAAACATTTCCCAATATATGTGCACACCCAGTCATCACACTGTGCACCCTAAGCTTACCCAACATTACATGTCTATTATATCTCAGTAAAGCTGGGGAAAAAATAGGACAAATAAAACATATATACAGGCACACAGCAACTCTCAGACCCATGAGAAATGTAGGTACTGAGCTACCCGTAGGCACACCTCTCAAAACTCAGAGATAATTATAGTACACAAACAGGAATATGCCAGGAGTGACAGCCAAGCAGACCTGAGTATATTCAGATTCAAAAATTTTTTTTTCTTAGAAAGAGAAGAAGGTTTGAAAATTTTAAAGCCAGGTGAAATGGAAACAGAAGAATTAGATACAGATACAGATAGAGATGATATATAATGGATATAGACACACATATACATATGCATACACACATAATGATAGGGGCTTTCCTGATGGCTCAAGTGGTAGAGAATCTGCCTGCAATGCAGGAATCCCAGGTTCTATTCCTGGGTTAGGGAGATCCCCTGGAAAAGAGAATGGTTACCCACTCCAATATTCTTGTCTGAAGAATCCCGTGGACAGAGGACCCTGACAGGCTATTGTCCATAGGGTTGCAAAGAGTTGGACACAACTGAACAACTGAGTATGGAGATGATGGTAGAAATAGGGACAGAAGAAGTACACTCACCTTTTAGAGAGCAAAAGGCACACTATTGGATTAGAAATTTAAAAGTTACAGCATACATTACTTAATTTGTTCATAAAATGTTCATGATTGATGTCTTTAGAATTTTTAAAGCTTTAAATGAAAATATTTCTGAGAAATAATGCTAAGGGATTTTCAAAGAATTTTTTATATTTTTTCTCCCCAGAAATTACCTAGAAGTCCTCAAGAAATATTTTCAAAATAATCCAAAATTTATTATTTTTTCCTTCAGGGCTTTCACATCTCTAGGATGAGATTACCACCAAGGTCTAATCAGGCAATAAAAGTTTTATGGTTATAATAAAGTACAGAATGGAATATCAAGAGCCAAAAATGTATGCTCCAGAGACCAAGTATGAAGAAAAGTCAGGAAGGAAAAGATAATTATTGCCTGAAGTCATAGAGACAGGGCTCGTGGAGGACGTGGGATGTGAGCCATACCACTATGATGGATATCTGAGTTGGTTTTTTGTTTCATTTTCTTTTTTTCTGTCTAATCAGTGTCCTTTTCTCAATTCTTTTTCTTTTGGGAAACTTCCCCGGCCCTACTTCATTCATTTGATAAGGATGGGGATTAACCTCACCAAGTGTCTCCAGTCCGTGTAATGGATTCTGGCCTGGGGCTTAGTCAAGGCACAGATTTGTTCAGGACGTATAAAAAATTTAGGGCAATAGAGTGAAACATGTAACTTTTGCTAGATCATTGAGGAAAGAGAAGTTTTTCCTATCGGAGTTGCTAAGTTGGTTAGGTGAAGTCTGAAACTGTGGATGATCAAACTGGCAACTCATGGGAGAAATTTAAAGATAGACCCAAGACAGAAATTCCTAGCATGGATGGTGTCATGCCGGGAGCCATCGTGAGGAACTCCACCCATGGCAAAGGTCATGAGGAAGGAGGCTTGGCATACGCAAAGGCATGATCAAGCCTCAGGAAACCCCCTGTTCCCAAGCATCTACCCCCAAAACCAGAGTCTGTTTTATGCTCTCACCTACACCTTTGACTTTACGGGGGCTCTCCCCCATCACCATTCCTCTCGGAAAAGATGTTAACTTGCAGCTTCAATTAATAAAAATTCCTGTACATGACAAGAGTGTTTCAGCTTACAAACTCTTCTGAAGTTTCTCTAGCCTTCCTGAGTGGGTTTGTCTGGCCACATGTGATTGTTTACAGCCTCCCAACTGTGAGAGGCATGAGATGCTTTATTACTTTCTAAATAGACTCTTTTAAGAAGTTAGAACATTATTAGTATAGTATAGTGGGTTGATTAGAAATTATATTGGTAAAGGGTTTTTTTCATTTGTTGTGCCAATAATTACTGCTAATTCCTTGCCCTGGGTGTGACAAGGGTGTCTCAGGTCAAACATCTCTGCTGAAAGACTAGCTTGTGTGACAACCTCTCAACCATAAACAGCACAGAGAATTTGGAGTATTTTGAAAGTCTTAATTAGCATAGGGCTTTTCTTATTGTTGAGTCAATGATTGCCACTAGGCCTCCATATCCTTAGGCACCTGCGAATATATTAATCAATGTATTTGGAATATAGAAAAGGAAATATAGTAGTTTTTGAGGTTAGCAAAACTAGACTTTTTGAGTCAATGAATTTTCTCTTTTGTTATAGACTACTGTACTTTGTTATAAATCACTGTGTCCTTGCTATGTTAAGATGTAAATTTATCACTATCTTAAGACTAAATAGATCTTAACGGGAACATTGGTGAAGAGTTTTCATTTGTTGGTCTGATGTTTGTGGCTAAATCTACATATTCCCTGCCCTTATAATGAATATAACTAGCATATAGAAGAAATAAGTATTAACCTTTAAGATTAATCATGTTAACTTTAGGTTAAGTAAATTCCTTTCTTGATTGTAATCCACTACACCCTCACCCTATAGGAATGCAACTTTATTTGGAGGGTGGCACCTGGTTTAAGAAAAAAATCACCCCTGGAAAAAATAAGTTTTCTGGTTAACTGACCAGTATCAGAAAGGGCCATAAAATGTCAGCAGGCCTCATGGCCAGAAGATGATGTAAAAACCATAAAATCTTTGTATAATTTTATATGAAGCACCTGATTGTGATAAGGGTCAGGTCTGCTGACCCCCGCGTGACTCTCTATTCATCCCTATGTATAACAAAAGGTATATAAACAAACCTGAAAAATAAAGAAATCGGATCAGTTTCTGGAAAGACTGATTCCCCTATGTCGTTTCTTTCTTCCTCCCCGTTTTTCTGGCTGAATTCCCATCTGGAATGTGGGTACTCACCAAGCCTGCTAACTCTACCTGGGCTTCTAAGATCAGACCGGGGAGGCCTCAGTGCCTCCTCTCCTTCGGGAGAACGGAAAGACGCCTGTGGCCTATGTAGGTGGTGATTGGTATTCCACATAAACCAAGTTATCTAGCCTCTTTTTCTCCCTGAATTTTCCTACTACACTATCCATTTCTACTCTCTACATATCTGTAATTAAATAAGTTTTTTCCTAGGACGCCTACTCCATCTCCCCTTCGAATCACCCTGGATCCACTGGGGGTGGACCCCAGTGGTGTCATGAGTTCTTAGATCAGTCAGTGCCTGAAGGAACTAGATTCCCCCCGCCCGGATTTCTCACTAACATTATCCACAAATTCATTTTATGTTTCAAGCTAGTTTGAGGTTTCTGTGTTCCTTGTAACCAAAATAATCCAGACTAACACAAGTACAAATGTGAAACTGGGTTAGAATAGGTGGAGAAAGACAATGAAGCCACTAAAATAAGCTACAAAATCAAGATGTCGGAGCAGGAGGGGCTTCCCTTGTAGCTAAGTTGGTAAAGAATCTGCTTGCAGTGCAAGAGACCTGAGTTTGATCCCTGGGTTGGGAAGATCCCCTGGAGAAGAAAATGGCAATCCACTCCAGTATCCTTGCCTAGAAAATCTCATGGACAGAGGAGCCTGGTGGGCTGCAGTCCATGGGGTCACAAAGAGTCAGGCACAACAGAGCGACTAACACTAGAAGCAAGAGACACAATGGTGAGAAGACTGGAAATATTATCTTGAGTCAGAAAATGAGAGAAATCCTCACATTGGTCAGATGGGGCCAACAGATGGAAGACTTTAAAACACACTGATGGAAAACCTTATGCCATTGATGTCAGGAACTCATTGAAGATTTTTGAGCCACAGCCATAATGATAAGATTAATGTATATCGCTGTAGTATTTTACAACTTCCATCGTGATGACTCATACATCATCTTTTTTAATGATCTTTGATGACATGAATGTTATTATACCTATTCTAAAGATAGGAAACTGGGATTTAGAAAGATGACATAAAGCACACATAAATCACTTCTCTGTCGCCTAAACTTTTCAACAGCTTTTCACTGTTCTTAGAATAAACTCAAACTCCTTACTAGAGACTACATGTTCCTATATGATCTGACCCCTCACTTCCTCTCTCGTCTTATTTTACACCCCATCTTTCATGCATCCTTCTAAACATCCTTGTCCTAGTGTTCCAGCATGTTGTCTTTCATTTCCTCAAAAGTACCAAGTCTTTCAGGACTCAGAACCTTAACTCATGCTGTTCCTCCACCAGGAGGAACACAACAGAAGTGGACATATACCCAGCTTCTTTTTGAGGGGATGAGTATAGTTGTTTTACCACATTAGGTTAGTTTCTGCTGTACAATGAAATAAAGCAGTCCTACGTATACATATATTCCCTCCCTCATGTTCCTCCCTCCCTCCCAACCCCCACCCCACCCTTCTAGGTCATCACAAGCACTGGGCTGAGCTCTCTTCACTCTACAACAGGTTCCCACGATCTGTTTTACACATGGTGGTGTATTTACGGCAAAACTAATCTTCCAGTTCATCCCATCCCGACCCCGCCCTGAGTCCACCCTTCTGTTTCCTATGTCTGTATCTCTGTTCCTGCCCCACAAATAGGTTCATCTGTACCATTTTTCTAGATTTCACATAAATGTGTTACCTAGTTTTAGACTTTGTAGTAGCTGCATTAAAGAAAAAGAAGCAATGAAGTTCATTTGAACAATTTAAATATTTTAAATTATTAAATAGATGTACATTCTTGTGGCTCAGATGGTCAAGAATCCACCTGCAATGTGGGAGACCTGAGTTCAATCCTGGGTTGGGAAAATCCTCTAGAGAAGGAAATGGCAACCCACTTCCGTATTCTTGCCTGGAGAATCCCCATGGACAGAGAAGGCTGGTGGGCTGTAGTCCATAGCATTGCAGAGAGTCAGACATGACTGAGCAACTAAGTGCAGCACATTATTCATTGTTCATACAAAATCATTGAAATCTGATGTGTATTTTACACTTACAAGCCATATCAATTTGGGCTAGTCAAATTTCATGTACTCAAATAAGAATATGTAGATAGTGACTACCATATTGAACAGCCCAAGTTAAAGTATCTATTTGACTAAACTTGGACAGAGGAGCCTGGTGGGCTGCAGTTCATGGGGTCGCTAAGAGTCGGACACGACTGAGTGACTTCACTTTCACTTTTCCCTTTGATGCATTGGAGAAGGAAATGGCAACCCAGTCCAGTGTTTTTACCTGGAGAATCCCAAGGACGGGGGAGCCTGGTGGGCTGCTGTCTACAGGGTCGCACAGAGTTGGACACGACTGAAGCGACTTAGCAGCTGCAGCAGCAGATTGGACCAAATCTAATTTATTTCCCTGGACACCAGTGCATGAAACAGCAGGAAAAATAGTTCAAACATGGAACAAATAAAGGAATTGCATTCTGTCTGCACACTTGAGTTACAATATGAGTTAGTGTTTCAACCCCATCTACCTTCCCATACTTTTAAATTACTTAAAATATTGTCTTGCTTAAAGTGAAAACTCAAGGAGTGTAAACTATTTTTCTTATCACTATTTTTATAGAGCAAATAGGATAGGGGTCCAAGTTTGATTTCTAGCCCAAAGCCCTTTACAGAATCCCCGGAGGCCTCCCAGGGTGAGCAATATATGCTAAGAATACAATATCACAGGTAGCTTCCAGCATTATGAAAACTTCCACACCAAGAGCCTGGTATTGTAAGACGTGAGATGCTTCAAATTATCTGCTTGCAAAACCAAATACTGAAAAAGAAAACAATTTCATTTTCCTGGTTGAACTTTAAGTTCTTGCTTGCCACTTTAACTCCTCATCCGTGGCCACTAAGCGCCCTGATGTTCTTATTAAACATGCAAGACCAGATTTGTGAGCAGGAAGTCCTGAATGCCTGTCATGGATGAAAGTCAGTGTTGAGAGGCTGGGTTTGTATGTGAATGTACTCCCATCAATGAAAAGACTTAATGAAGCCACACTTGAGCGACATCCCACTAATGAATCAACTGAGAAAAGGAAGACTTTATAACCATCTTTTAGTACCATCCTCAGAACTGACAATTAGGAGAAAACATGCATTTTCTTAAAACAATGGCATCTTGGGGACAGCCATAGTAACCAAATCAAAGCCAGGTTACATGGAAGAGAGCAAAAAAAGTAGTGAATGGTAAATGCCTAATTAAGTCTATTTTTTAGACATGAGTTCCCAAGATACACTTGTTGTTTTTATTCACTAAATATTTTTTAAAGATTATTTAGTCTCTTGGGAAACCTGTGCTCATATTAATAATTGTCTGAAAGACAAATGGAGTCAGACATAGATGCTTATGAAAACTGATATGACAAAATCATTTGTAGCCAATGTCGGACCTTCACCTACATCCCCTTCACAGGTAACAGGCAAAATTCACTCTTTCACTCTAAGCAGAAAGCATGCCATAGGTTGGGTGTGTGGTGGATCAGATAGCCATTATCAGCAGCAGAAATGGTGATTTGATTTTTTTCCTTTATCACAATGCAGTTGCTTCTCTACCCTGGGTCAGGGACTATGCTAGATCCTTAGGAGAGAAAACAAAAAATTGTCCTGGCTTCAAGGCATTTACAGTCTACTGGAGGAGAAAATGACACATCAACAGTTCCATAATAATAAACAAACAATAATTTAGAAAAACACTTTGCTTCAAGACCTGTCATTGGTACTTAAGATACACTATTTCAATAAATCTTTCCACTTCAAATGAACACTGAATTGCCACTAAAATAAGTGCTAAAGAGGGTAGCATGGTTTTGATAGGAGGCTTTAAACAATCTGAGGTCTAAGAAAGCATCAAATGAGCAGGGACATTTGCGTAAAGGTTTAATAACCAACTCTCTAGGGGGAAAACTGTGATGTATAATATTTGTTCATTACTATGGTAATAAACACCCCCATTTTATGTTATTTTAAGCTACTGATGCAATGTCACTGAAGGGGAATAAGGAACAAACGTGTGCAATCAGCCCTCCTTCCTCTTCACGAGCAGGTGCAGTCTAGCTCACCCACATCACTGCAATGAGCTAAGGTCTACCCAGAGATGACAGGCAGCAAGGTGAAGGGGTCCCATCCTCCCATCCTCTCCTTTTGTCAGTGAGCACATACATCATTTCTCTGACTCAGGGTCTTAGATGCAGCTGTGGGTATCTGTAGAGTCCTAGGAGGGATCCAGCCAGACATAAATGCACACCTAGAGTCTACCTGCAAAATGAATGGATGCCTTTCTTATGCAAATAGGGCTTCCAGGTGGCACTAGTGGTGAAGAATCTGCCTGCCAGTGCAAGAGATGCAAGACATACGGGTTTGGTCCCTGGGTCAGGAAAAGACTCTGGAGGAGGACATGGCAACCCACTTCAGTATTCTTGCCTAGAAAATTCCATGGACAAAGGAGCCTGGTGGGCTACAGTCCATGGGGTCACAAAGAGTGGGATATGACTGCCCACACATACATATCAATACTATATATGAATAAACTGCAAATTTTCATAAATAATTGCATATTATAATTAATAAAGTAACAGTGCATTCAAGACACTAATAAGTGCATTGTAGCCTCTGTACATAGACTTTCCTATCCACAAGGAAATGCAATTTACCTAATCTAGAAAATGAGACATTGACACTACATCTCAAAAATGAGTAAAAGTTTTCTCAGTCCTGAGAGGGAGATAAGGACATTGAACAGGAGGATCCTATTTACAAGTGACTGAAGAATCTATTCATTCCAGTGATTTATGCCAGAGAGCTCCAGCTTAAGGGTTTTGGTTTAAAGAACAACAGGTGAGAAAATCCTGTTTGCAAATGAAAGATTTGCAACACAAGGTCTCTATTGTGATTGCAAGCAAAATAATGCTTCACTTTCTCATTTTTAAAAGTTTATAATTTGTTTTCCTTAACATTTGAGATTTGCTTCTGCATGTGACTGCAAGAAATAAATAAAGTCAAAGAGTGGAATATATTCAAATGGCTAAGATACGAATTGATTTCTGCATTCGATTTTTGCATAATGTTTAGCCAACTTAGACAAGTCAAGCTTAGTTTCCCCAGAACTCTTAAAGGGCTCTGCTTATACAATCTGTCCTCTTCATTACTGTGGGTCACTTCTCTCCTTAAGCCCATCTCTTTTAACTTAGAACATTATAAAAACGATGAGAGGCTTCTCTGAGAATGATTGAGCCACAGACAGGAAAGAAAATTTTATATAGTTTCCATTTCATACTATTAAAAATGGCTCCTGTCAACATGGATGTCCTTCAGTAGGTGATTGGATAAATAAGCTGTGGTACAACCAGACAATGGAATATTACTCACTGCTAAAAAGAAGTCAGCTATCAAGCATGAAAAGACATACAGGAAACTTAAACGTGTTAATATGGAATCTAGAAAAATGGTGGAGATGGACCTATTTGCAGGGCAGGAATAGAGATGTGGACACAGTGAATGAACATGTGGATGTGGAGCGGGGGTAGGATGAATTGGGAGATTAAGACTGTTGTGTGTGTGATGTCATGTGTAAAACAGATAGCTAGTGGGAACATACTGTATAAAGCAGGGAGCTCAGCTGGGTGCTTTGTGGTGACCTAGATGGATGAAATTGGGGGTGGGCAGACCTCCCTGTTCAAGAGGTAAGGGATATATGTATATGTATACCTGATTCACCTCATTGTACAGCAGAAACTAATACAACATGGTAAAACAATCACACTCCAATTTAAAAAGCATATGCTAAATGAAACAAGCAGTCTGAGAGTTCTACAGGCTGTATGATTCCAAATCTATGGCACTCTGGAAAAGGCAAAACTTTGGAGACAATAGAAAGAAAGTTCAGTGGTTGCCCAGAGTGGCAGAAGGCAGAGCTGAACAGGCAGAGTAGACAATACTAGGACAGTGAAAACACACTGTATGAGATTACAAAGATGGGTATGGGCCATGATACGTCTGGCTAAACCCACTGGATGTATAAGACCAAGAATAAGAATTATGATGTGTCAGAATTACCCAGAGTTCATAGTTTTTCTAAGGGCTTATTCTACATATACACACACCACTCTGGTGATTAATGCTGATGTGGGAGACTGCATGTATGGGGCAGGGCATATATAGACACCACCTTATATGACACCACCCTTATGGCAGAAAGTGAAGAAGAACTAAAAAGCCTCTTGATGAAAGTGAAAGAGGAGAGTGAAAAACCTGGCTTAAAGCTCGACACTTAGAAAACTAAGATCATGGCATCCAGTTCCATCAATTCACGAGAAACAGATGGGGAAACAGTGGCTGACTTTATTTTAGGGGGCTCCAAAATCACAGCATATGGTGATTGCAGCCATGAAATTAAAAGAGGCTTACTCCTTGGAAGGAAAGTTATGACCAACCTAGACAGCATATTCAAAAGCAGAGACATTACTTTGTCAACAAAGGTCTGTCTAGTCAAGGCTATGGTTTTTCCATTGGTCATGTATGGAGGTGAGAGTTGGACTGTGAAGAAAGCTGAGCACCAAAGAATTGATGCTTTTGAACTGTGGTGTTGGAGAAGACTCTTGAGAGTCCCTTGGACTGCAGGGAGATCCAACCAGTCCATCCTAAAGGAGACCAGTCCTGAGTGTTCATTGGAAGGACTGATGCTGAGGCTGAAACTCCAATACTTTGGCTACCTCATGAGAAGAGTTGACTCATTAGAAAAGACCCTGATGCTGGGAGGGATTGAGGTCAGGAGGAGAAAGGGATGACAGAGGATGAGATGGCTAGATGGCATCACCGACTTGATGTACGTGAGTTTGGCTGAACTCCGGGTGTTGGTGATGGACAGGGAGGCCTGGTGTGCTGTGGTTCATGGGGTTGCAAAGAGTCGGACACAACTGAACAACTGAACTGAACAGAAGAGGAAAGAGCCAAAGTTCTCATTTTGTTCTATCATTTGTTTTGTAATATGGTTTTGGGATCCTATATTCCTCAGTCACATCTTCTCAAACAAGATGTGTTTGAAATCCTATATTCCTCAGTCACATCTTCTCAAAATCTTGTACCATCACCCATCCACAAATTCATTCATATAATGACTTAGCATAAATACATACAAACACACCCTCAGCCATATATCATTTATCATCTGCAATGTCAGCTTTCATTTTCTCTTAAATTCTAGAGTCTAGTCTATATTTTTAAGACACCAGTCATAACCTGCTAATGTGTAACAGCCTCCAATTTGGAGAACATTGTTCCAGAGCAACCCTGTCTTAACCATGTACCTCTTAACACATAGATTCAGGAACTAAACCAAAGATTCCATCAGACTGTATCCATAATCACAACTCAGTGACTCTCACATGATCCAGCATCAACAGGAAAATTCTAAAGCATTTCAGGCTCCTAATCTACCATAAATCAGCAGGACAAGAGACAAGGTGGCTCCCCAAGTGGCAGGAAACAAAATAAGCACATCTGAGATCAAGTCCACATATGCTCATTTTCTTTTTTTTTAATATAAATTTATTTAATTGAAGGCTAATTACTTTACAGTATTGCATTGGTTTTGCCATACATTGACATGAATCCACCATAGATGTACATGTGTACATTTTCTAGGCTCAATTCTCTCATTTGTAAAGTAGACAACTGTTGTCCCAACCTTAGGAAATAGTTACAGATAAAATGAGGGAATATAGACAGTGTCTTTTGCATAACCCTAGGTGTGTGTGTCGGAGAAGGCAATGGCACCCCACTCCAGTACTCTTGCCTGGAAAATCCCATGGATGGAGGAGCCTGGTAGGCTGCAGTCCATGGGGTCACAAAGAGTTGGACAAGACTGAGTGACTTCCCTTTCACTTTTCACTTTCGTGCATTGGAGAAGGAAATGGCAATCCACTCCAGTGTTCTTGCCTGGAGAATCCCAGGGACTGGGGAGTCTGGTGGGCTGTCATCTATGGGGTTGGACAGAGTCAGACACGACTGGAGCAACTTAGCAGCAGCAGCAGCAGGTGTGTGTGTGTGTGTGTGTGTGTGTGTGTGTGTGTGTGTGTCTTCTGATAAATGCAAGCATTTCTATCCACTTACTCTATTAAATAACCGAGTCTATTTAAAAATATAAGTGAAAGTGAGCTCTATTTTTTGCTCCTTCACAAAGTTTACAATACATTTTCCTTCCTGCCCAAAATAAAGGAAAACAAAACTTTGAGAGGATGCTGAAGTAAGGATAAAATGACATAGTGCTCTGAAATGTTTCACATGGAATTAAAAAACAAAGTAAATGTGACAGACTCATAGAAACTGTAGAATCTACATGAGCCTTTATTGTACCCATAATTCTAAATTATTATTACTATTGTACTACTCATTTTTCTACTTTTTGTATTTTTGAAGTTTTTCATAACAAAGTTTTTCTTAATTATCCAACAATAAAATAATAAAGTCTTGATCATGTCATGGTTCCATAAGTAGACAACATATAAGTAAAACTAGTTTTAAGAGAATCCAGGAAGTTCATAGAAGAGTTGGAAGAGGGCCTTGTGCAAAAAGTTTACAGCAAGAAGAAACATTAAAAATAAGTCACATAGTAAATCAAGTTTTTTAAATCTGTTTCATTATTCAGTTTGTAATTTCTTGAGAAAGCACCTAAGTAAAGCATATGATCTGTAGGCATGTTATACAGCATGATGTAAAATGTGACTCTGAAGAATCCCCACCTTGTGGAAAGGACTTTGCTTGGAAATACATGAGGTCCTGGATATGAAGGTATATTTGCAGAAATCGCTGCTTTGATCTGAACTCTTATAAGAAGTTTCAGTTTCTTGAAAACATGGCTTCTCGGAACCACAGGATCAATCCAGTGGTCAATCAAATGATCTCTGTACTGTGTCCTACAGAGCTCCAAGGAATCCATAAGGAGACACATTCATGTAACAAGCATTTAATAAGTATCTACCGTGTGTCAGACCCTGATTGGAACTCATGAACAAAACAGACATCATTCCCCAACCAAGTTTCCCTGTGCCCTGATTATTAACTGTCTGCTGTAAGATTTTGCTGTCTGAGTCAGAGGCCCACTGTATGATTTCTTTTACAGAAAGGGCTTTGGTAAACATAAACCAACACTATTAAAAAATAACTGGCTTATTCAAAACCCTTACTTTAAGATTGAAAACTTTTGGCATAAACAAAGAAACCAGATTGCCCAAGGTTGCAAAAAGCTAGCCCAGAGCCAGGCCTAAACCCACTGATGCTGGTTCTCAAGTGATGGCCTTTTTCACTTCCCCTGTATTTCCCTGCTCCTTCTCTCTTTGGCCGAATGGCCTCATGGAAACTCACAGACTTGGAGTGAGAAGTTTGGAGTGTGAGTTCCAGATAAAAGAATTACACTTTCCTGGCAATGGGCTTCCTCATTCATGAGATGAGGATCTATGCGGTTTGGAAACTGAATCCATCAGAGTATTTTGTACACAACCTGTAAACTGTAAAATGCTATACGAACGTTGACAGTAACAGTCTGAGCCCTAAACCTCTTTATTGATATTCCTCAAAGCAAAGTAACTGAAGAAACAAAATGAAAAGAATATAAGACATCAATTGGTCAAATTATAGTTGAAACTATACACACACACATGCACACACACACACACACATATATACACACACACATATAGTATATATGACATGAAAAGTAAAAGTGTTACTAGCTCAGTAACTGTCTGAATTTTTGTGAATCCATGGACTATAGCCTACCAAGCTTTTCTGTCCATGGGATTCTCTAGGCAAGAATACTGGAGTGGGTTCCCCTTCCAGGATTGAAGCTGGGTCTCCTGCATTGCAGGCAGATTCATTACCATCTGAACCACCAGATATCTGACATACACGAGATATGTACGAGGTAAATGTGATACATATAAGATATATCTATCTTGAACTCTGTCCCGTCCTTGCTGTTTACTAACTGACTTCAGTTGAAAGAAGCCCTGTATGCTGTAGATGAGGCTTGAAGTCTACAGAGTCAGATAGACTATAGTTAGGTTTAACTCTCTAGTGTTCTATTATTCCAACTGGAAAACTGAGACGAAACAACAGAGCCTATGATACCCAGTTGCTCTTTGAGATGGTGCTTTTAAAAAATTTAGTGTTATGTCTGAAGCATATGTTCAATAATAATCATCATCCTTAAATTTAAAATAGTAACAATAGTTTTCCACCACATAGGATATTCATTATAATTAGATGAACTAAGGTTAATTGCACATCCAATAAGTGACTGATGTATGTAGAGACTGACAACATAGTCTTTCCTTTCTTTTTTCCTGCTACGTAAAACCAAATGTAAAACCTATCCTTACTGAAGAATTGCAAAGGGCTATGTTGTAAGTTTATTTTTGTAAGTCAGTGGCTCCAAATATTTAGCATATACCATAGTATTCTTTAGATCTATTGAAGAATATATGAGCAGCACCCCTGGCCCCACCTCCTCTGGATGGGAAGCCCAGAAATATGATATTTAATAAATAATCAAGAGGGCAGGAGGAGAAGGGGATGACAGAGGATGAGATGGTGGGATGGCATCGCCGGCTCAATGGACATGGGTTTGGGTAGACTCTGGCAGTTGGTGATGGACAGGGATGCCTGGCATGCTGTGGTTCATGGGGTTGCAAAGAGTCGGACATGACTGAGTGACTGAACTGAACTGAACTGAACTGAAAAATACAAATAGTATTAATTATGAGCAAACACTTCCAGAGTGGCCTAACTCCTGTAATACAAAGTGCAGTCCTTGATTCAAATGCAACAGCATGACCTGGAGATTTTCTAGAAACAGAATCTTGACCCCATTCCTGACCTGCATAATCCATATCACAGATTATCAAGATCCCCTCATGATTGTCTGGTATGTCCCAGTAAAGATGTGTTGGTCTAAGTTCTGTTTCTGAGAATTTAGCAACTGATGGACCTGGACCTCAGTTGCATCTTCTCCTTTAAGAAAATATCTTCACTATATTTCATGATAAATATCAGTTTTACAAAAGACCAGTAGACAAAATGTGGCATTGTAAGACATCTTATCACTGCAGGCTTCCCAGGTGGCACTAGTGGCAAAGAACCCTCCTGTCAATACAGGAGACATAAAAGACATGGGTTCAATCCTTGGGTCAGTAAGATCCCCTGGACGAGGAAATGGCAGCCCATTCCAATATTCTAGCTTGGAGAATCCCATGGAAAGAGGAGCCAGACAGGCTACAGTCCATGAGGTCACAAAGAGTCAGACATGACTGAGACAACTTAGCATGCATGCAAAACATTTCTAGTGAATTCTCTCAGAGATTTTGTCCAGCATACTGTTAGGGTTGGCAGGTATACAATACTAAGCATACAATAGCTAAATAATGAGCACAGACTGCATAGCACAGGGAGCTCTACTCAATGCTCTCTGGTGACCTAAATGAGAAGGAAATCCAAGGAAGAGGGGATATAGGTACACGTATGGCCGATTCACTTTGTTGTGCAACAGAAACACAACATTGTAAAGCAATTGCTGTTATTCTTGTTCAATTACTAAGTTGTGTCTGACTCTTTGCAACCCCATGGACTGCAGCATGCCAGGCTTCCCTGTCATTCACTATTTCCTGGAGTTTCCTCAAGCTCATGTCCATTGAGTCAGTGGTGGCATCCAACAATCTTATCCTTGGTCACCCCCTTCTCCTTCTACCCTCAATCTTTCCCAGCCTCAAGGTCCTTACAAATGAGTTGGCTCTTTGTATCAGGTGGCCAAAGTATTGGGGCTTCAGTTTCAGCATTAGTCCTTTCAATGAATATTCAAGGTTTCTTTCCTTTAGGATCTCCTTGCAGTCCAAGGGACTCTCAAGTGTCTTCTCCAACACCACAATTCAAAAGCATCAAACTTTTGGTGCTCTGCCTTCTTTATGGTCCAGCTCTCATATCTATACATGAGTACTGGAAAAAATATAGCTTTATCTATATGGATCTTTGTTGACAAAGTGATGTCTCTGCTTTTTAATACAGTCTATGTTGGCCCTAGCTTTCCTTCCAAAGAGCAAGCAAATTTTAGTTTCATAACTGCAGTCACCATCCGTGGTGATTTTGGAGACCATGAAAATAAAATCTGTCCCTGTTCCACTTTTTACCCACTTATTTGCCATGAAGTGATGGGACCTGATGCCTTGATCTTAGTTTTTTGAATGTTGACTTTTAAGCCAGCTTTTTCACTCTTCTCTTTCACCCCTAAATCCCCTGAATCTATCAGGTTGTCATTCATAGGCTCAAGATTTGCATCTAAGTACAGGTGGTGAAAGCAGAGCACTTAGCCTCATTGAATCATTTGTGGTAAGAATGTCATAAAAAATGTTCACCTTCCCTTTACCATTCATCACCCATTATCACAACACCGTAACCCTGCCACTGCAGCATGAGTGCAGACTTCAATTCGGTTCAGTCGCTCAGTCATGTCCGACTCTCTGTGACCCCATGAATCTCAGCATGCCAGGCTTCCCTGTCCATCACCATCTCCCAGAGTCACTCAGACTCATGTTCATCGAGTCCGTGATGTCATCCAGCCATCTCATCCTTTGTCATCCCCTTCTCCTCCTGCCCTCAATCCCTCCCAGCATCAGAGTCTTTTCCAGTGAGTCAACTCTTTGCATGAGGTGGCCAAAGTACTGAAGCTTCAGCTTCAGCATCATTCCCTCCAAAGAACACCCAGGGTTGATCTCCTTCAGAATGGACTGGTTGAATCTCCTCGCAGTCCAAGGGACTCTCAAGAGTCTTCTCCAACACCACAGTTCAAAAGCATCAATTCTTCGGCACTCAGCCTTCTTCACAGCCAACTCTCACATCCATACACGACCACAGGAAAAACCATAGCCTTGACTAGATGGACCTTAGTCAGTAAAGTAATGTCTCTGCTTTTGAATATGATATCTAGGTTGGTCATAACTTTTCTTCCAAGGAGTAAGTGTCTTTTAATTTCTTGGCTGCAGTCACCATCTGCCTTGATTTTAGAGCCCCCCAAAATAAAGTCTGACACTGTTTCTACTGTTTATCCATCTATTTCTTATGAAGTGATGGGACCAGATTCCATGATCTTTGTTTTCTGAATGTTGAGCTTTAAGCCAACTTTTTCACTCTCCTCTTTCACTTTCATCAAGGGGCTTTTTAGTTCCTCTTCAATTTCTGCCATAAGGGTGGTGTCATCTGCATATCTGAAGTTATTGATATTTCTCCCAGCAATCTTGATTCCAGCTTGTGTTTCTTCCAGCCCAGCGTTTCTCATGATGTACTCTGCATAGAAGTTAAATAAGCAGGGTGACAATAATAGCCTTGACGTACTCCTTTTTCTATTTGGAACCAGTCTGTAGTCCCATGTCCAGTTCTAACTGTTGCTTCCTGACCTGCATACAGATTTCTCAAGAGGCAGGTCAGGTGGTCTGGTATTCCCATCTCTCTCAGAATTTTCCACAGCCTTAGGCAATATGAAAATGAATGGGCATGGTTGTGCTACAATAAAACTCTATTTACTGTACAAGCATTTCAAATAGCATTTCAAAAATAAGAAAAAACAATTACAGCAAACTCAAGTCATTAATGTGAGAGATGCATCCAAGGAAAGGGAAGGTCAGCTGGTAGAAATTATTAAGCAAGAAGGATAGCTGCATGACAACAGGTGCAAGAAGTATTAAAGGCCAGATCAGGCAGGAACACTAGGCAAGAATTTAGTCCTAAGTCTGTGTGCTTCCGATGGATTAGATGTGCTTGATGAAAAAAGAAAAATCAAGCAGATTACTGAACACTTAATAAACAAAGTCACCCACCCATAGTGGGAGACTGGGAAAGTGTAGGGAACAGAACTCAGAAATTCTATTTTTTGCCAGCACATAATTTACAAATCATTTTTTCCTACAAAAAGCTGAAATGACAGTGATCCATTTGTTCAATCTTCAACTCTGGTTCTCGTAATCCTCATAATTCTGAATCACCATTTGGCATCCTTGAGGAAGGGTGGACTTCAGTGTAGTCTGAAGCAGGTGGAAATGCTAACTCTCACACTGTCTAACTGCATGAATCAGTAAATCCCTTCTTTCTGATTATCTCTGAGCCTCTGTTTTCTCATCTGGGAAATAAATTAATTACTATTCATCTTACTAAGTTGTTTTGAAGAAAAGCTCTTAATGATGGATCTGACACAAAGTAGATTCTCCATAAATGTTGTTTCCATTCCTTCTCATGTATGAATTCATTCAATAAATATTTATTGCATTTTGTGCCAAGTATGTGCCAGGCACTGTTCCAAGCACTGAGATAGAGATGTGAACGTGACTGATAATTCTCAGCCCTCATGAACCACACATGAATTCTTATTGGTATGTGGATTTTCATATAAATACAAATCAGTTATTTTCAACCAGAAATGATTTTGTCCCTAAGAAGACAGTTTGCAATAGCACAATTGTTGTCATGCCAGAGGTAGATGTTATGAGTATCTACTGGGCAGAGGTTAGAGATGTTGCTAATATTCTTACAATACATAAGATGGCTTCACCCAGCACAAAGAATTATTCAGCCCAAAATGCCAATAGCATGTTGAGAATTCTGGTTCTCGTAATCCTCATAATTCTGAATCACCATTTGGCATCCTTGAGGAAGGGTGGACTTCAGTGTAGTCTGAAGCAGGTGGAAATGCTAACTCTCACACTGTCTAACTGCATGAATCAGTAAATCCCTTCTTTCTGATTATCTCTGAGCCTCTGTTTTCTCATCTGGGAAATAAATTAATTACTATTCATCTTACTAAGTTGTTTTGAAGAAAAGCTCTTAATGATGGATCTGACACAAAGTAGATTCTCCATAAATGTTGTTTCCATTCCTTCTCATGTATGAATTCATTCAATAAATATTTATTGCATTTTGTGCCAAGTATGTGCCAGGCACTGTTCCAAGCACTGAGATAGAGATGTGAACGTGACTGATAATTCTCAGCCCTCATGAACCACACATGAATTCTTATTGGTATGTGGATTTTCATATAAATACAAATCAGTTATTTTCAACCAGAAATGATTTTGTCCCTAAGAAGACAGTTTGCAATAGCACAATTGTTGTCATGCCAGAGGTAGATGTTATGAGTATCTACTGGGCAGAGGTTAGAGATGTTGCTAATATTCTTACAATACATAAGATGGCTTCACCCAGCACAAAGAATTATTCAGCCCAAAATGCCAATAGCATGTTGAGAAACTGATTTGGGGATGCATGTGTTAGTAGGTTAGAAAAAAAAAAAAAGCTGTGAAGAGTACAGAAAAGAAAGTAATAGAATGTTTTAAAGTTCTAATTGAAAAGTTGAACCTGAGTAAAATTAAAGCTTTGTCCTGGTAATTTATGAGAGAGTAATTTCTCAAATGGAAGGATCAGAACTTACAGCTGACCACTGGCGTAAATTTAAGAAACCTGACTCCAGCCATAAATGTGAATTCAAAGCCAGTCAACAGGTTTACTTTAATCTTCAAGGCTTTCTGCACTTTCTTATTTCATCCTATTGTGAACTTTATTGAGAAAGACAGCTGGGGAAGTTGAATAAACTTTGGACCAAATCTTGAATTTATAACTCATTGTATAATATTTAAAAATCTCAATAGCATATTCATGTTTTCCTTACCTATAAAATAGGGTCAATAATAGAAAACACATAAAATAGAGATCTTTAGAAAGCAAAATGAATCAGTCCATTTAAAATACCTATGTCAGTGTATGATGAATCAGTTCAGTTCAGTCGTTCAGTTGTGTTTGACTCTTTGTGACCCCATGAACTGCAGCACGCCAGGCCTCCCTGCCCATCACCAACTCCTGGAGCTTACTCAGACTCATGTCCATTGAGTTGGTGATGCCATCCAACCATCTCATTTTCTGTTGTCCCCTTCTCCTCCTGACTTCAATCTTTTTCAGCATCAGGGTCTTTTCAAATGAGTTAGTTCACATCAGGTAGCCAAAGTATTGGAGTTTCAGCTTCAGCATTAGTCTTTCCAATGAATACTGAGCACTAATGATGAATGGTAGGAATTATAAACAACCATCCTCCCCCTGCTCAATTGTCATGGGAATAAGAAAGGGATTATCCAATGTCTTCTGCCTCTTTCTGTCTCTGGTAACTATCACTAATAAGCCCGTTGCTAAAACTTTCTTTCTTTCTTTTCTTTTTCTTTTTTTTTTTTTTGCTTTTCTCTGTCTTTCCCTCTCCTACAGCATTATCCTTCTGATGACTCAGGGGGAATATGTTCTCTCAAAGTCATATAGATTCAGTGTTTTTAGTAAAAGTGGATGAGTTTTGTATATAAAGTTTAGGAGCAAACCAAGGGAGCTGTCCAGCAGGATAGAAAATCAGGACCCAAAGATACTAATGCAAGAGAAGTGAACTCTCTTGTTGGAATTAGGGATCACCTGCTTATAGCAATAGCATAGAGGAAGGGATCCTCAAGGGAGAGCAAAGAGATGGAATCTTAGGGAAGACTTTGATACAAAGGAGAAAAGTCCTCAAGTGGCAGGATGGCCCAGAGGAAGTAATTTCACAAAAATCTGAAGAGTGGAGGTAGTCAGCAAATCAGGCATGCTGGAGGAAAATGAGGACAGAACAAACTTGGCAATTGTAAGGCACTGTGAGCCCACCAAGTCAGGGTGATTATGTGAAAGGAATTCATATCACAAGAGGATCCACTGGGATATAATGACATTGAGGTAGTTTATGTACAGGATATTTTCAAGATGCTCTTAGCAAAAGCGAATAAAGAGGTGGGATGGCTTCTTTACAAAGAGGTATGTATGGTGATCTAGTACAGAAATAAAATGATTGATTTTAGGCAAATAGGGGAGGAGGACCAGTGGAAGAGAAGTTATGTGAATGTACAGAATAGCTACAAAGAACAGCAAAAATAACTCTTCCCATATCTCACCAATTTTTCCAGTGAGGCAGGGAGTGAGTCAGTGGTAAGTGAGTGGGTAGAGTTTGGGTGACATTGGAAAAAGGTTGCAGCTGTTGCTTTGGGATTATGTCAGATCCCTTTGGAGGAAGTCAAGCGCTTCTAGGCTGTGGGAAGTTCCAAACTGATATTAAATGGAATCAACTCGAAATGGACTCAACCATCACACTTATGTGGTTTTCTTCATCAACAGCAGCCGGCATAGAACATGTATTCTTTTTGTCAGTTACTCATCAAATGTGTCCATCTAGCATGTAGAGCTATGAGACATTGGAGAAACTGTTATGAGCAGAATACAACTTTGGCTTTTAAAGACCTCCATCCAGTGGGTAAAAGTATTATTCATTACCTCAATTGTTTTAGAGATCATTTGATTCCAAGGGAAACAAAATCACTGAAATGAATTTAAGCTTAGCAGGGAATTTACTATAAGGACATAGGTATATCTCATAGACGCAAATGGCAGGAAGCACAGATAGGAAAACTCCAGAAGAAGAATAAGAAACGTCTGCCTTCTCACTTCCAATTTTTACTGTGTGCTCTCATCTTCTTTATCTGCAGTCTGGCTTTCTCTTCTCCCTTGTATCTTCTTGTTGATACTTTAGCACCTTCAGTTAAGAATCCAACCAAATAAATTAGTATCATCATCCTGATATCAAATTATAAGGAGCTAACATGATCAGCTCAGCCCTGCCAAGGGATCAATTCCCTCTAGGTCAGAAGTCCACCCTTCAGTCAATGAGCTATAACCAAGCATTGCAGAGTTACATCATTCAAAACACAAGGACATGTGATTGGAGCAGAGAGTGAAGAAGAAGAAGAAAAAAATGTTTTCAACAGAATGGTCTCAGAGGGAAAATACCAGTGAGTATTTTACCTGTTCTCACTGTAAAGCAGTGGGTACTAAACAATCACACTATGCTCCAGTTACTACAACATGCTTTAGTGGGTGAGAGGGCTTAGCCTGAGTTTCCTGAAAGTAAACAGTGAGGCAAAGACTTGCATGCAGAGAGTTTAATTAAGAATGTGATCTCAGGGAAGAGGGAAAAAGGTTTAGGATGTAAAACAAGGAAGGGTAAGACAACTGTTCCTCCATCCAGAGAGATTTTCCAAAGAGCTTCATGAAATATTTCTCAAGATTGTCTCCCCAGGGAATAGGTGGGCAAAAACTTTTTTTTTAATATCAGTTTCTGGCTCCATTGGTCAAAAACAGGCCACCAGCCACTGCTTCCTCCACACTTCCAGATGTGTGCAGAGCATCCCAATCTTCAGTGTCAGAGTCTTCAGGACAGGACACTTCTAGTCCAGAGGCATTCAGTGTGGGTTTAGGTGAGATGTCAGATTATACCTGGGGAACCAGTGGCTGCATAAAAAATGGGGCTGGGAGAATGTGAAGAAGTGCACAAGGCAACTCCAGGACAAGAAATGCCAAAAGGTAAACAGATTGTGAGACTAGGCTGCAGAGGTTGGCTTTATCATCATCTGTACTGGCTCTTCATTAACTTGATCTTCACTTTGATCAGCACTTACCATCAATGAAGTAGGATGCAGATAAATAAAGGTAGGAGACACACACACACAGGGTACTAGAAACAAGAATCCAAAAGTGAAGAAGAGAAATCTTTTCTGGGCTTCCATTTGCTACTGTGCACATTATGTAAAGAATCACTAAATTTCCCCAAGAACACTGTGGTTTGAATATCCATGTTTCCAATCAAATAAAAACAAAGTAAAGTTCAGGTTGCATGTGTGTGTGGTAAGTTGCCTCAGTCGTGTCTGATTCTTTGCGACCCTGTGGACTATAGCCCACCAGGCTCTTCTGTCCATAGGATATTGGAGTTGGTTGCATCCCCTCACCCAGAGGATCTTCTCATTGCAGGGATCAAACCTAAGTCTCTTATTATATACATCTCCTGTATTGTAGGTGGGTGCCTTACCACTAGCACCACCTGAGAAGTTCAAAGTTCAGATTAGCAAATAATATATAGAAATACACCCGACTAGAATTAAAATTCAGATTCACCTCTCCAATTTTTTTTCAGATGTTAATTAGACACAGCTCCTACCTTCAAGAAGCTGCAAAGAGAAAAAAAGGTAACATGCTAGTGATCGTGATATCTTATGGGAATCATCTGACCATTGATTAGGAAAAAGCCAAAAATTGGACTTATATTTCTACATGTTGGGTAGATATGCTTCAAAGCATTGATTACACTTTGCCATTAGAAAACTTTAGGAAATTTATGGTACAAAGCACACAGATGAATATTTTTTTTGGTTGCCATGTAACACAACATTTACTAACATTTTGATAGTTTCAGCTATCATGAGTTATAGAAGGAAGAGCAAGAAAGAAGCCCTCATTCAACTTGATGAGTCCTGTTGATTTGCTGCCAGGCTGGAGAAATGGCAAAGTATCCAGACTAGGACCCTATAGGCAATAAACATAGTTAGAGAGTTTTATGTGTGTAAATGAGGATCTCAGTCATTTACAGGGTTAAGATTTGCTTCCTAGGCCTCTTTTCTTTCCATAAGAAGATTAATATTTAAAACATGCTTTGGATGTTAATGAAATCACTTCCCCTTATCTTTGGGGATATGCAAACGAGGACCACTGGGGTTGCTCAGGACTGTAACTACTGCTTTGTCAGGTGGAGTTATTCCAAAGCAGCAAGGATAATGATAAAACTCAGGGATGCTAAACTGTGGGCAGAGTTCACAACTGAAGTTAAAGAGTATGGCCTTGTCATGGCTTTTTCCATGTAGCCTTCTCCAGCAAGAGTGGCTGGCAAGAAGCAAAGCAGACAGCAATAAACTTGAGGGTGGATGATGCTGGGCAAGATGTTTGGAGGATAGGTTGAAGATGCCAACCTGAGTGTTTCTGGCCACACGCAGTTCCAAAGATAGATGGTGAAAATTTTTGATCAAACATTTTTTTCTCCATTTTCCCCAGCCTATAGTCACACACACACACACACACACACACACATACACACATTTAAAAAAAGAAAAAATTTGATAAATGTAGAATAACAGAATGCTTTGGAGATGAAAACTCTCAGTTGGCAGGCCCTGATTGCTTCTGAGACAATTCCTTGAGGCTGACAGCGAGAGCTACCATTCAGTCAGCACTGATGATGAACCAGGCTTTTCTCCCACTTAGTGTTCAAAACAAGTCTTGGAAGTGAGTATTTATTATGCTCATAGATGAGGAAGCTTCAGCTCAGGGAGATTAAATAACTTGCCTGAAGTCTTCAACTGGTGAATGATTAGACAGAGACTCAACTGTTACTCTCACTGAGAGCTTAGATCTTCCCCGTGTATACAACTGCAGTCCCCACTCTAACTCTGCCTCACATTCCTGTACTGGGGAGATTTAAAACTATCTGTTTTCTTGTTTCACCAGACCTTGGTAAGACCCACTAACTTCAATCATAACATGAGATCAGAACTGGAAACTGACAAATCTCTGCATATCTTTCACCTAATTTCATATTTCCTTCCATTGCTTTGTTTATCTTGGTTATTCTTTTTAAACTGATTTTTTTTTTTTTTGGATCATGATACCATTGCCCTCAATTATTTATTTATTTATTCCAGAAACATTTATTTTATTGAGCACTGTGCCAAATGCCTAGGACATACAATGAAAGGGTCCCTGGCTTCAAGGAGCTGATAGTACAAATGAGCAGGAAAGCAAAGAAGACATAGGAAAAGATCGTGATAAATATCACTTTGAAAGTCTATACAGTGTATTGTGAGAGCTCAAAAATCTTTGCCAAAACCCAATAAGTACCCAATGGGGTGGAATAAAAAAGACTTCTGGACTTAGCAAAAGGAAGGAATAACCGCTCATCACCTGAGATGGGGAAGTGGCAGACTAGAGTGGGTTGTGACAGGTGAGTGAGGTAGGGAGAAAATTGGCAGGTTGAGTTTGAGTTGTCTATTAGACTTCCAAATAGATGTGTTAGACAAACAGTTGAATATTGTATCTCAGGGTTGGGACAGAGGTTCTGACCTCTCCAGCACATAAATGCTGTTTTAAGCCTGATATTGAGTGAAATCAGTAAGGACAAAGATGTATAAGGAAAGAGAAGAAAGGATGAGTCCTGGACCGTGGGCAGCCCCAGATGAAGAGATCATGAAGACAAGACAGTGACAAAGGAAACAGAAAAGGAAACACCAGAAAAGCAGGAGGAAAACCAGCAGGCTTTAGAGCCCTGAGGATCCTGAAGAAAGGCTAGCAGAGGAGCGAATCGCCTGTGTCAAATGCTGCTGACAGGTCAGAGGAAAACTGAGAACTGACCACTGATTTAGCAGTCTGGAGGTCAGTGGGGACCCTGAAGTGAGAAATTTCCATAGAGCAGTGAGGAGAAAGCCTGCTTAGGGTGGTTTTAAAGAAAAAGAGGAGAGAAATTGAAAACATTGAGAATAAGCAAAATTTTCAAGACTTGCAGTAAAAGAGAACATAGAAATGGAGTGAAGACTAATGAGAGAAGTAGGATCAATTGATTAATTTTAATGCAGAAAAAATCACCACAATATCATGCTGATTAGAATGACCCAGGAAAAAGGAATGTTTGTTGAAGCTGTGACTTACAGAGGGAAGAACTGGTAAAGCAAGGTCCTTAACAGGGGCTGTGTATACAGGGGCATGATGTGGGGAGGTTTTATTTCTTTATTAAATAGACATGGAGACGGTAGCCAGTTCATTTGGCACCTGACGTATGCTAGACACCATGCAAATGCACCAGTCACCCTTAGGAGCATTTTTTTTTTTAACAGCAGCTCTTTAGACTGGCCCTGAGGCTCAAAAGATTAAACATCTCGAGCTAGTGAGCAACAGAGTCAGAGCTTGACTCCTCACCTATCTTAGTCCAAAGACCATTCTCTTATCTTGACACAAGCTACATCCTCTGAAAAGGAAAATGAACAAGCAGACAAGTAAAAAGGAGCTTCTGGCAGGTGTAAAAGATAGAGCAAATTAGGAAGCAGGAAACCAATTAGGAGGCTATTTTAATCAGCACGAGCAGCGGTGATCATAAGGACCCTACTATAAGTCCAAGCAAGAGACCTATCTGAGGTGGACCTTCCTGGATCTGAGATAATGGGAGACAAGGAGTACCAGGCGAATCAGCACAGGGAGGGAAGGGATCTGAGACGCCGGACGGCTTGCCCATGCAGGCTTTTGGTTTCAGATGGTTTCGGCCTATCCTATGGGCAACGAATTAGAATGAGAGGAAGAGTTCCTAAAGGAAAATATTAATGCGTGAATTCATGATCTTTGTTTTCTCCCACCTTCATTGCCTCACTTATCTTCTCTTCCACCATTTGCTCTCACCTCTCACTCACTGAGGAATGGTCAGTTCTTGGCAAAAAGATAATCTTGGGAAGAGAAAAGTGGTTACAGAAAACAACCACAGTGTAGTGTTGAAAGGGCTTTCCTGGTGGCGCTAGTGGCAAAGAACCCACCTGCCAATGCAGGAGACATAGGAGATGGGCTTGATCCCTGGGTTTGGGAAGATCCTCTGGAGGAGGAGATGGCAACACACTCCAGTATTCTTTCCTAGAGCATCCCATGGACAGAGGAACCTGGAGGGCTACAGGCCATGGAGTTGCAAAGAACCAGACACAAGTGAAGAGAATTACTGTGCTCATAGTGTTGAAAAAAGGAGCAATTGGGAAAATAGGATAGCAGGAACAGGAAGGACTAGGGTGGAAGAAGAAAGGAGACAATAGAGACGGTTGTTTTACAAAAGAGCTGTTATTGTTATGATACTATTTATTGACCAGACACCATATGGCAGACGTGTGTGTGTGTGTGTGTGTGTGTGTGTGTATGTGTGTATGTGAGAGATAGAGAGAGGGGATACAGAGGGAGGGGACTACCTCTACCCAACCAGTGAGGTCCACTGAAGAAGGGAACAGCAAACCACTTCAGTATTCTTGCCTTGAGAACCCCATGAACAGTATGAAAAGGCAAAATGATAGGATACTGAAAGAGGAACTCCCCAGGGCGGTAGGTGCCCAATATGCTTTCACCTACCTTCCTTGTTGGCACAGTGATAAAGAATCTGCCTGCCAGTTCAGGAGATGCAAGAGACACATGTTCAGTCCCTGGGTCAGAAGGATTTCCTGGAGGAGGAAATAGCAAAATGCTTCAGTATTCTTGCCTGGGAAAATCCACGGACAGGAGCCTGGCAGGCTACAGTCATGGCGACACAGACTCGGACACGACTGAGCACACAGCACATGGGTGCGCTCGCCAGATCCGTGTTATACTGAAAGCACTATAGCTGGTCAAAAAACTGCCGCACAGAAGATACCCACACCTGAATCCCTGAACCTGTGAGAGCTATTTCATACGGTAAAAACAGCTGTTCACAGATAGGACTGAATTAAGTATCTCGAGAAGATTACTCTGGATTAATCCAGGTCAACCCTAAATACAAACACAAGTGCATTCATAAGAGAAATGTTACTACGCATAGAGGAGAAGTCAATGTGAAGAGGGAGCAGAAAGATGAGAAGGCACTGGCCTCGAGGACTGGGGTGACAAAGCAGAAAGCCAAGGAATGCCGGCAGAAGCTGCAGGAGGCAGAGTGGACGAGCCCCTAGGGAATCTGGAGGGAGAATGGCCCTGCCAACACCTTGATTTAGGTCCAGGGATATTGTTTTCAGATTTCTGTCCTCCAGAACTATAAGGAAATAGATTTCAGGGTTTGCTTGTGTTTTTTGCATTATTATTATTATCTTAATTAGAGGATAACTCATTCACACTATGATGGAGGTAATGAAGCTGATGGCAACCTCCTTCACTTCGCAGGCACTGCTACACTCAGTGCCCCCAACCCCGCAGCAGGCCCCCGCTGACCCACGCCTCCGCAGGAGACTCCTGGGCACTCGGGCAAGTCTGGTTCAGTCTCTTATGAGGTGACTGGCCCTTTCTGCTGGGTCTTAATGAGCACAAGGTTCTGTTTGTACCCTCCAAGAGTCTATTTACCCAGGCTTGTGTAAGTTCTCCTCTCAGCCGCGCTTCCTGAGTTGTCCCTCGCAGCTGAAAAGGAGCGGCCTAGAGGAGCTACCCCAGGCTGAGAAGGTGCAGGAGTGGCTGAGAGGAGCTACCCCACACCTGAGGTCAGGGAGAGTGGCCAAGAGGAGCAACCCCACTTCCAAGGAGCAGCGGCTATGCGGGCACAGGAGGGCCGAGAGGAACTACTCCACATTCAAGGTCAGTAGGGGTGACTCGTCCAAGGTAAGGAACAGCGGCTGTGCTTTGCTGAAGCAGCAATGAAGAGATACTCCATGTCCAAGGTAAGAGAAACCCAAGTGAGACAGTAGGTGTTGTGAGAGGGCATCAGAGGGCAGACACACTTAAACCATAATCACAGAAAACTAGCCAATTGGATCACATGGACCACAGCCTTGTCTAACTCAATGAAACTAAGCCATGCCATGTGGGGTCACCCAAGACAGCCGGGTTATGGTGGAGACGGCTGACAGATGTGGTTCATTGGAGAAGGGAATGGCAAACCACCTCAATATTCTTGCCTTGAGAACCCCATGAACAGTATGAAAAGGCAAAATGACAGGATACTGAAAGAGAACTCCTCAGGTCAGTAAGTGCCTGATATGCTACTGGAGGTCAGTGGAGAAGTAACTCCAGAAAGAATGAAGGGATGGAGCCAAAGCAAAAACAATACCCAGCTGTGGATGTGACTGGTGATAGAAGCAAGGTCCAATGCTGTAAAGAGCAATATTCCATAGGAACTGGGAATGTTAGGTCCATGAATCAAGGCAAATTGAAAGTGGTCAGACAAGAGATGGCAAGAATGAATGTCGACATTCTAGGAATTAGAGAACTAAAATGGACTGGAATGGGTGAATTTAACTCAGATGACCATTACATCTACCTCTGTGGGCAGTAATCTCTTAGAAGAAATGGAGTAGCCATCATGGTCAACAAAAGAGTCCGAAATGCAGTGCTTGGATGCAATCTCAAAAATGACAGACTGATCTCTGTTCATTTCCAAGGCAAACCATTCAATATCACGATAATCCAAGCCTATGCCCCAACTAGTAACACTGAAGAAGCTGAAGTTGAATGGTTCTATGAAGACCTACAAGACCTTTTAGAACCAACACCCAAAAAAGATGTCTTTTTTCATCATAGGGGACTTGAATGCAAAAGTAGGAAGTCAAGAAACACCTGGAGTAACAGGCAAATTTGGCCTTGGAGTATAGAATGAAGCAGCGCAAAGAGTAACAGAATTTTGCCAAGAGAACACACAGATCATAGCAAACACCCTCTTAAAAAAACACAAGAGAAGACTCTACACATGGATATCACCAGATGGTCAACACCGAAATCAGACTGATTATATTCTTTGCAGCCAAAGATGGAGAAGCTCTATACAGTCAGCAAAAACAAGACCAGGAGCTGATTGTGGCTCAGATTATGAACTCCTTATTGCCAAATTCAGACTTAAATTGAAGAAAGTAGGGAACACCAC
>SJYC01035826.1:0-53777 GCA_006408675.1 Madoqua kirkii
TTGCCACCTCTTCTTAATATCCTCTGCTTCTGTTAGGTCCAGACCATTTCTGTCCTTTATCAAGCCCATCTTTACATGAAATGTTCCCTTGGTGTCTCTAATTTTCTTGAAGAGATCTCTAGTCTTTCCCATTCTGTTAAGGAAGCTCTTAATCTCTCATAATGCTGCTGCTGAGTCATTTTAGTCGTGTCCGACTCTGTGCGACCCCATAGACAGCAGCCCACCAGGCTCCCCCATCCCTGGGATTCTCCAGGCAAGAACACTGGAGTGGGCTGCCATTTCCTTCTCCAATGCATGAAGGTGAAAAGTGAAAGTGAAGTCGCTCAGTCGTGTCCGACTCCAAGTGACCCGATGGACTGCAGCCTATCAGGCTCCTCCGTCCATGGGATTTTCCAGGCAAGAGTCCTGGAGTGGGGTGCCATTGCCTTCTCCAATCTCTCATAATATCTTGCTGTTATTATGGTAGCTTGACCCTTTGAATCAGAGCAGGAAGTCGCACAGACTCTTTTCATTGTTCCAGGAGGTTAAAAGATTATAAGTGACATGTAGAAACTCGGGCCTGTACCGTAAACCTGTAGTTGTAATGGAAACGTGTGCTCCGTCCCTCTGTACTGACGCTGGCTGCAGAGATGGTCTGATGGCTGTTGTATCTGAGGCACTGTACATCACTCCTTCAGAACCCAGGAGTGGCATACATGATTGTTACTCAAGAGAAAATTGTGCACAGAGCCCTATTAGTTATTGAGTATATTGGGTGAGCAGCGGGTTTTACAAGGAAGGAGAACAGCTGTGTGCAGTCAAGGGGTGTGAGAGATGGTGGGCTACAAGACCATCCTTGTAGGTGGCCCCAACAGTGTCCATATCTTTTAGAAGCTTCTGTAGCATTCCAAGACAACATGCTTTTTCCTGGAAACAAGGAAGAAACTATTTTTTTAAGATTCACACAGACAATGGTAGAATCAGATCTTTCTCTTATAAAGATCACTCCTAGAAAAGAAATGTAGAGAGAGATTTGGAAGAGGGAAGCCAGCAGTCAGACAGGATGAGAGATGGTGAGCAGGATCTAGGCAAGTTTACAGCGATGTGGATGGCACCTTACATCCATTTCTAAGGGAGGAATGATGGGATTTGATGGCTAATTAGGGTATGGGAAATAGCGAGGATGATCGTGGTGATTCCTGGAAAACTGGCTTGAGTGACCTGGATGATATCCCCATTCACCAGCAGGGGTGGGAGAGAGGGTGGAAGGAGGAGAAGAGGGGTCAGAGAGGGTGGATGCAGTAGTAGGGGGTCAGAGAGGATGGACGGAGGAGAGAGAGTTGATATTTGGAACTGCTGAATGATGCCTGTGAGATAGTTGGTGGAGACATCCTGGAGATGGTTGGATTCAGAAGGGCGTCTGGCTCAAGTTACAGATCAAAATCGTAGTTTCTGAGAAGATGTTAAAGGGGAAAACTGCTTCCTGATTTCCCTGAGAATGGTCACTGGCTTCTCCCCCCAGTCCCTATAGTCTTTTCTCAAATGCGAGTAAGTAAAACATTTTTTAAATTTTTTTCCAGTGCACCTTTAATTCGTTGGCCTTTACTGGAACTTGGCGATTTTTGGTGGAAAGCACTTTCCACACAGCCCTTATTAAAGGGTTCCTTCCTCTCTCCTTGAGTCTTGGGGCAAGAGGGAAGCTGACTTTCCCAGCCCACTGCTCCTGGAAGGCCGTCCTTAGTTCTTGACTCTCTCTTCCGCATAAGCTGCTCCTTCCCTAATCCTGACTCTGCTACTTTCTAGCTTTTTGATTTTGTTTAAATTCTTAACTTCTCTGGGCTGCAGCTTCATCCTTAATAAAATGGGCATCATAGTAGTACCTCACGGATAATTTATTGAAAAACAAAAGCAGATCATGCGCATGAAATGCTTAGCCCAGTATCTGATGTGAAATAAACTCAGTGAAGGCCAGCTGTTACCATTAATAACAGGCAAGGATCTTTGTCTTCAAAGCAGTTGTGGGATATAAGCAAGTAACAAATAAGTAAAATATAACAGTGGATGGTCTGTGGAACCCAGGAGGCTGGAAAGAGTGAGGGAAATGAGCAAGACTTCACTGAGGGTGGGACATGAAATGGAAGCCTTAAAGGATGACGTCATCAGGTAGACGGGTGGGAAAGAATTTTCCAGAGGAGGGAGAGAGAGCAGTGTGTCTAAACTTCAGTGAGGGTAGAGGGACCTGGTGGGTTTGAGAAAAAGCAAATGGTCTCATAGGACTAGAAGGTAGAAAAGGGTGATAGAATTGTCATGGGAAAAGAACTTGGAAATAGTACAAAGATGTTTTGGTACCAGAGTAAGTTTTTGGTTTATCTAAATCCAATTAGCAGCTATTGCAGAATTTTATGGACCAAACTTTTAGAATTTCTTGAGCTTCTTATTTTGGTGACCCCCATCTCTATTCCACTATAACCATACAACAACACAACTTCAGGTCAGAGCCTGCCCTCGCTCAAAAGGTGTTACCACCCAAGTTCCCACAACTAAACTTTCTGTTTTCTTGCTTCTATTGACATCTCCCTTCAGCTCTAGCAGAAGCTCCGTCTCCTGGCCTCTCTGCATCTGTGTCATCCATCACTCTCTCCCTGTCTTGCTGCCTCCCCAGCCAGCCTGGGGTTAGGGCCATGCCGTGCTGTGTGTGTTCAGACGCTCAGTTCTGTCTGACTCTTTGCGACCCCATGGACTGTGGCCCCCAGGCCCCTCTGTCCACAGGATTCTCCAGGTAAGAACACTGGAGTGGGTTGCCATGCCCTCCACCAGTGGGTCTTCCTGACCCAGGGATCGAATCTGTGTCTCTTACATCTCTTGCACTGGCAGGTGGGTTCTTCACCTCTAGGGCCACCCAGGAAGACTGGGCTTCCTGGGGAGCTGTTTTAACAATGAGCCTCTTTCCTTAACTTTCTTGCCCTTGACCTGCAGTTAGTATTTCGCAACTTTCCAGACCTGGGAATCCCCGTTGCCTGCTTTGTTTTCTCCCAGTTTAAGGACTGTTGAGCCACCTCAGATATTAGCCGCCTGTGGTTATATGTTTAGTATTTTTCGTGTGTGGATGCAGTGTGCTCAGTTGTGTCTGACCCTTTATGACCCCATGGACTGTAGCCCACCAGGGCTTTTCTGTCCACGGGATTTTCCAGGCAAGATTACTGAAGTGGGTTGCCATTTCCTACTCCAGGGGCTCTTCCCAACCCAGGGATCAAACCCTCGTCTCCTCCATAGACAGGCGGATCATTTAGCACTGTGCCACCTGGAAAGCCCCTAGCATTGTTAAGCAGGAATTTACATGTCAGTTGTAGATTTTTAAAATCATATTTAATACAGTGGCTGCTTCATGCTTTCCCAGTTTCTAGCTCCTGTTTTCTCAGCATCACATCTGTATTTAACTGAGTTGGAAGCTATCCCAGATTCCTGGCAAATTTATCTTTGCTTCCAGTTACTTTTCAAAATTTTTAAAAATTCTACCTACTTGGAGAAATCAAGGCAGGAACACTAGAGAGAATAAATGACTGTGGATCGTCCCTACCCTTCACTGAGCATTAGCTGTATCCAGCCTCACTCAGAGGTGGAGAGCAGCGTGCGGTCCTGGATGGTCTGCCCGCAAACCCACGGTCCTCTACTCACCTGTGATGAGCGGCAGAGGAAAGGGGAGGGAAAAGGGAAGTGAGAGCCGCAGGGACGATTTTCATAATTCTCTCACCCGGTCTTGTAAAGCAGTAACTATTTCCTTACCAGAAGAGCACTTGGAGTTTCTCAGGCTTGCGCAAGCGTTCGCCATAAAATCATTTCACCTCCATATATTCAGGTTTCACATAGTTTTCTCTGTTTGCCCATTCTGTGGTGTGGTAGCCTGGGAATTATGGTGGCCTGGTTTTCCTAGTTCTAAAAGGAAAAACAGGATACTCACAACCTCTTTCCTGGGTCCCAGCATGTGTCTGGGGCCCCATCCTCTCCCCAGCTCACCAAGGATAAAGGTGAGAAGTCTGGGGTTCTCCTCCACCTGCATGTCTGCTATATCTTTGACCCTCAGTTTTTCTCCTTTAATCTGAAGATTGGACCAAACCCTGAAGAGTTCTGCTTGTTTGAATGTGCTCCTCCAATATTTTCTATCCTAGGTCTGCATATCAATCGGGATTTGGTTAGGAAAAAAAAATTCATTCTATGTATTTCAGATATGAGGAGTTTCGTACAGGAATTAAAGGCTTGTATGCAAAACAGGCAATACAATTTGTAAGCCGTTAATTCCTAGATGAGGACAGAGATCGTGGTGATGGTTCCATAAACCAAAGGATGTCAGAGACTGGCAGCCAAGCCCCAGAAGCAGAGGGAGGCTTGGAGTAGAGTCTTCCTCCGACAAAGAGCCAGCCCGTCCTGACGACAACTCCGTCTCAGACTTGGAAACTGTGAGACAACAAATTTCCACTTTACTCAGCAGTGGCCACAGAACTGGAAAAGGTCAGTTTTCATTCCAATTCCAAAGAAAGGCAATGCCAAAGAATGCTCAAACTACCGCACAATTGCACTCATCTCACATGCTAGTAAAGTCATGCTCAAAATTCTCCAAGCCAGGCTTCAGCAATACATGAACCGTGAACTTCCTGATGTTCAAGCTGGCTTTAGAAAAGGCAGAGGAACCAGAGATCAAATTGCCAGCATCCACTGGATCATGGAAAAAGCAAGAGAGTTCCAGAAAAACATCTATTTCTGCTTGATTGACTATGCCAAAGCCTTTGACTGTGTGGATCACAATAAACTGTGGAAAATTCTGAAAGAATGGGAATACCAGACCACCTGACCTGCCTCTTGAGAAATCTGCTTCCTGCAGGTCAGGAAGCAACAGTTAGAACTGGACATGGAACAACAGACTGGTTCCAAATAGGAAAAGGAGTACGTCAAGGCTGTATATTTTCACCCTGCTTATTTAACTTCTATGCAGAGTTAACGCATAGAAACATTATCATGAGAAACGCTGGACTGGAAGAAGCACAAGGTGGACTCAAGATTGCTGGGAGAAATATCAGTAACCTCAGATATGCAGGTGACACCACCCTTATGGCAGAACGTGAAGAGGACCTAAAGGGCCTCTTGATGAAGGTGAAAGAGAAGAGTGAAAAAGTTGGCTTAAAGCTCAACATTCAGAAAACGAAGATCATCGCATCTGGTTCCATCACTTCATGGGAAATAGATGGGGAAACAGTGCAAACAGTGTCAGACTTTATTTTTTTGGCCTCCAAAATCACTGCAGATGGTGACTGCAGCCATGAAATTAAAAGACGCTTACTCCTTGGAAGTAAAGTTAGACCAACGTAGATAGCATATTCAAAAGCAGAGACATTACTTTGCCGACTAGGGTTCATCTAGTCAAGGCTATGGTTTTTCCAGTAGTCATGTATGGATGTGAGAGTTGGACTGTGAAGAAGGCTGAGCGCTGAAGAATTGATGCTTTTGAACTGTGGTGTTGGAGAAGACTCTTGAGAGTCCCTTGGACTGCAAGGAGATCCAACCAGTCCATTCTGAAGGAGATCAGCCCTGGGATTTCTTTGAAGGAATGATGCTAAAGCTGGAACTCCAGTATTTTGGCCACCTCATGCAAAGAGTTGACTCACTGGAAAAGACTCTGATGCTGGGAGGGATTGGGGGCAGGTGGATAAAGGGACGACCGAGGATGAGATGGCTGGATGGCATCATGGACTCGATGGATGTGAGTCTGAGTGGACTCTGGGAGTTGGTGATGGATGGGGAGGCCTGGTTTGCTGCGATTCATGGGGTTGCAAAGAGTCGGACCCGACTGAGCAACTGAACTGAACTGAACCGAGGCTGCTTGATTCCCAGGAGTTTGTTGTTCAGTCGCTCCGTCGCGGCCGACTCGGCAAGTCCATAGGCTGCTGCATGTGGGCGTCCCCGTCCTTCATCATCTCCCAGAGTTTGCTTAAGCTCCTGTCCGTGGAGTGGGTGATGCCGTCTGAACCAGGCCAGAATACTGGAGCGGGTTGCTATTCCCTTCTCCAGAGGATCTTCCCAACCTAGAGGTGGAACCCAGGTCTCCTGTGTTGCAGGCAGATTCTTTACCGTCTGAGCCTCCTGGGAAGCCCTGCAAACTCATACAGGGCCCTTCTAGATGCAAGGCCCTGAGTGGCAGCAGAGGTCACATGCCATGAATTCCAGGAGACTGGTCCTGCTTGTCAGGTAGCTGGTCCGGGGGAGTCACAGAAATTCCTGGGAAAGATCTTCACCAAAGCACTCAAGTGGGGGTTCTTGAAAGCTCCCGGAAGGTGCTGCAGCTCTGAAGGCTCTCTGGGAAGTTCTCAGACACCCCATCCTGCAGCCATGGAAACGAGTGGCCTCCAGACTCTGGGGAGCTGCGAGGAAGCCTCCTGCCCCCTGAGTCCCAGCTTCTCCCACCTCCTGAGTCCCTGAGGGCCTCTGGTCGGCAAGCTCAAACCGGGAACCGCGTGGAAAAGGGAGTCTGAGGGCACGTGTGTCCCGATGCCTCTCTGTTGCAGGGCAGGTGGTCTTGGGAAGGGATGATCTCAGAGCTGCATGGACAGCAGACTTCCTGGTGCCCTTGGGCTGACGCTGTCTGCCCTTGAAGTTTGGATGTCACTTTCCTTGGGTTCTAACAAGACCGCCTCGCCACCCTCCCACCTCCCACCAGGCAAAGATGTCTTTTCAGAAGGGTGAGGTCGGGGCGGAGGAGCAGTGCTGGCCCTTCTCTTGGCCTTAGGGCTATGAAGTGAGACCTCTCTGAAGTGAACTCTCCTCCCTCCAGGGAATAGACCATGACGCTGTCTGCCCTTGAAGTTTGGATGTCACTTTCCTTGGGTTCTAACAAGACCGCCTCGCCACCCTCCCACCTCCCACCAGGCAAAGATGTCTTTTCAGAAGGGTGAGGTCGGGGCGGAGGAGCAGTGCTGGCCCTTCTCTTGGCCTTAGGGCTATGAAGTGAGACCTCTCTGAAGTGAACTCTCCTCCCTCCAGGGAATATGACCTTTCCATATAAGGAAAAGGGGGGAAAAATTGATGTAGCAAGTAAGCAAGAAGAGAGGAGGACTTGAGAAGGGAAGAGACAGTCAAGTCCAGAAGCCTTTGAAGAGACTAAAGGAGAACCCACCAAAAGCATCGTCAAAACCAGGAGGAGATGGAGTGCTTTTTTTTTTTTTTTGCTTTAAATTAATTATAGAAGAAGGCGGGGAGCATCTTTAGATTATTTGCCAGGAACGGTGCTTCTCCACCAAAGCCAGTGCGTCAACATGGAAATCTCATTCTTTCTCTTTTCTGTTACCTGTTGTTCAGCCGCTCAGCCATATTCGACTCTGTGAGCCCACGGATTGCAGCACGCCAAGTCTCCCTGTCCTCGCCTAAATGCATGTGATGTCAATCCTTCTTTGAAATTTTTATCTCTAAAAATATTTGGTCGTGAGAGAATGTCTGAACTGCCTTTGACAGCTAATGGAAATCATGCAGTTCAGCGTGGAACTATCCGTGAGTGTCAGGAATCCGTGACGTAACACCTTAGTCATCTGTGTATACGTAGCGATGTCGCTGAGTAAGTTATAGCGCATCCCCGAACCTAATAAAGTCAGAGGGCTTTTTCCTGTCCTGTACATTCTTCTGTTGATGCAGAGTCCCTTTTATTTGTGTTTTTATCCCAACCTTTCTACTTTCCTTTCATACAAAAAAAAAAAAAGAGTGAAAGTGAAAGGCTCTCAGTCGTGTCTGACTCTTTGTGACCCCGTGGACTATGCCGTCCATGAAATTCACAGAACTATAAACCAAATCGAACAGACTGGTTCAGCTCCTGGAGGAGCTTTTGTGAAAGCATTTAATGTTATGAATTTTCCTTTTCTTAGACAATTAGCCACAGAAGGGCTACTCAGTAGCTGCAATCAGTTTCTGTTGCAACATAGGGTTACAATGACATGGCCCCATACTCAGAGACACTGTTTACAAAGTGAATGTCTCCAGACAGGCTGGACCACACTGTTCAGGTATGTTTTTGAAGGTCAATTAACTATCTATCCTTGATGGCTGTATGCGTGAAACAGTAAACATCCAAATGAAAACTGAAGATCATAGTTAGTTTTCCAGATGTTTCATCCATGAAGCCAAGCATCTGGAAATACAGAAACATCTGGATGACTGTGCTCATCACTTTTCACCCAGCTGCTTTGGCATCACTCGGATGTAGACCAAAGCACTTTTTCTTTTTTTCCTGTATCAGTACCACTGAAAAGCTGTGATAAGAATCACATTGTTAGGTAATATTAAGAGTGATAAGACATATCAAATAAATCCAAAGCAAATAGTTGTTTGTACTGAAATTGAATTTAAGCTTTTGAAACACGTTCTTATACATGCATCAGGATCACTTGAGGGCTAAAGTATTTGAATGACAGTTATAAATGGAGCTGGAGTGTCTAAAATAATGGTTTCTAATTTATTTATTTCTTAAGCAATAGGAAGTAACATGAGTGTATAACAGATAGATATATGAATTTTATGCACATTATGAAATAAAATTTAGGAAAGTGTTAACAAGTTTTAAACCACTTATTTGGCTTTATATGTTAATGGTTTTTAGTAAATATAGATGACTAAAATACTAAAAGATGTAATCCAAAGCTATTAGGATGTGAGAGATAAACCATAAAGAAGGCTGAGTGCTGTAGAATTGATGCTTTTGCATTGTGCTGGAGAGACTCTTGAGAGGAGTCCCTTGAACAATGAGGAGATCAAATCCTAAAGGACATCAATCAATCCTAAAAGACGTCAACCCTGAATATTCACTGGAAGGGCTGATGCTGAAGCTGAGGCTCCAATACTTTGGCCACCTGATTTCCGAAAAGCTGACTTACTGGAAAAGACTCTGATGCCCGGAAAAATTGAGGGGAGGAGGAGAAGGGGACGACAGAGGATGAGATGGTCAGATGGCATCACTGACTAGGTGGACATGAGTTTGAGTGAACTCTGGGAGATGGTGAAGGACAGGAAAGCCAGCTTGCTGCAGTCCGTGGGGTCACAAAGAGTCATGACTTAGCAGCTGAATAACAAATATTTAAAAAATAATTATATGAAACATTTCTAAAAGAATTGATCATTTATATCTTTCATATATTCTTAAAAAATAAAAAAGGTATGTGTAATTGTATTATTTTACATGGCAGAAATAAAGATGCCAGGGCCTTGCTGGAAAACTGCCTCAGAGACAGAAGGAGTGCACCGGTGTCTGGTGGCCAGTTCAGGGGTCTTTCCCTGACCTTGAGTTTGGTTGCTCAGTCATGTTCAGCTCTTTGCGAGCCCATGGACTGTGACCCATCAGGCTTCTCTGTTCATGGGATTCTCCAGGTAAGAATACTGGAGTGGGTTGCCATTTCCCCTCCGGAGGATCTCCCCACCCAGGGGCTGAACCTGCATCTCCTGCGTCGGCAGGCAACTGAGCCACCAGCCTTACTAATGCCAAGTAAAACTGACAGAGGAATTCCTGTTTGCCCGCCGGGTGAGAAATAGCCAGGCCTCAAATAGGGGGACTTCGGTACTTTGGGAAGGTCATGTGCACACTGCTGTGTTTAAAATGGATAACCGACAGGGACCTATTGCACAGCACAGGGAACTCTGCTCAGTGTCATGTGGCAGCCTGCATGGGGGGGGCCTTTGCAGGAGAATGGATATGTGTATATGTATGGCTGAATCCCTTTGCTGTCCACCTGAACCTATCACAACATTGTTAATTGGCTATATTCTAATATGAAATAAAAAGTTTACAGTTTGAAAAAAATGGCAAGCCATTTACCTACAACAGATACTATTCCACACCTTTCCACTTTTACTGATGTAAAATTTAAATTCTTTTTCTTCTCCAAAACCACTCAAAGTTAACATGCTGGCATCTCTTTTTGGGCCAGGATTTGTAGAGTCTAGTCACAGTTGTAAATGGCAGGTGGTGCTGGAATATCCTATTTCATTTTCTGTCAGAAAAGAGGACAAAAAATTGAATAACTACTAAAAACCTCTGAGTTCTTGAGAAATTCCTCTATAATTTTAATTCATAATTTGTTATCCTAGGGAATAGGCCCAGGAATAAAGATGAGCAAATATAAATAGCCCCCTTTTGTATCTTTTAAAACCTATATGCACATTTGATTATTGTGTATCAAATACTATTTCAGCTTCCCAGGTGGCACTAATGGTGAGAACCTGCCTGTTAATATAGGAGATGTGAGAGACACAGGTTGAATCCCTGGGTCAGGAAGGTCCCCCAGAGGAGGAAACGGCAACGCAATTCAATATTCTTGCCTGCAGAATTTCATGGACAGAAGAGCCTGGCAAGCTACAGCCTACGGGGTCACAAGAGCTGGACACGACTAAGCATGAAGGCACCATCAAATGTTGTTTAGACAGATTCAGTGGATATTTTGTGATCTCAGTGTGACTACTTTTGGAAGTCTTTTACTTAGCTTGCTTAGAAAATAATCTTCACCTGCTATTTGGGGAGGGGGGAAATACAGATTTTTTTAAATGTAATTTTACCTTAAAATGAAGTAGCTTTTAATAATAGCACTGAATACGTTGAGTTTAAGTCACAAATGGATTTTCTATTTAAAAGCAACATTTTACAGTGGTATAGGAAATGTAAATACTTCTATGCAAAAGGATACTAGGGAAATAATTGCACATTGTACAATAAATAAATATTTGTAGAAAGTACCTTTTTTCTCTAGCAACATGTAGTATACTCCAGGTATTATGTTAGGCACTTTAGAACACATTGGAATTGTAATAAGTATCCTATGGGGTAATTACAACTATTGGTCCCATTTTTCAGGTTAAGAAACTGAGATTAGGGAAGATTAAGCAACTTTCCCAAGGTCACACAACTAAAAGAGGCTTTGACAAGATTCCAGTCTAGGCCATTTGGCTTTGGAGTCTGAGCTTTTACCCACTGTTCAATGTGATGCCTAATTAAACTAAGTGTTTAAAAATAATTTAAAGATATTGGCCAGTCCCTTTTAGGCTTCCAACAAAAGTACAGTAAACAATTACTTTGTTCTAAAAATGATTTGTTTCCACGGACTAAAAAGCCACAAGCTGTTGCAGGGGATGGTTCTTTGTAAGTGACAGCTGCTCTGGTTTGTGAACTTCCCGCAAGCCTGCCAGAAAGTGAGTATCAATTACAATTAAGGAGGAAAATTATTTTGGGCAACATCACATTTGACAAGAGCTTTGGCAAACAAAGCATTGCCAAAGAGCGAAAATATTAACACTTTGCTAAAACTTTCCCTTTTTTTCCTCCCGTGCCAACTTTTGAATAAAGGTGTGAACTGTGAACTGGAAGTTGATGAGTGTTGGTCCCAGCCCTGCCTCAATGGTGCCACTTGTCGGGACGCTGTGGGGGCCTACCTCTGTGACTGTGCCCCGGGATTCCTGGGTGACGCTGTGAGCTCGACACGGACGAGTGTGCCAGTGGGCCGTGTCTCCATGGCGGGCTGTGCGTGGACGGAGCCAACAGGTAAGCTTTCTCCCGAGAGAGCTCTCACTGGCCGGAAGCTACTGTACCACCTCCGGCGAATCTGGAGGTCTCACGTCCCCAGCTGAATGTTTCCAGAGTGCTTTTTATGCTTCAAGTGACTCAAGGTTGTAGCAGTTTCACGCTTTACTAAAAAATGCATCCTTTGAGGGCCCCTGTCTCAAGAGAGAGCATTTTCCAAGTCATTTTTGTAACACTTTAGAATTTCTTCTGTTATAGAAAAGTGCCAGTCTTCCACATCAAGGAAACAAAGGGGAATCTACCTTCCCTATCCGTGGTAGATGTGAAAACAAAGCTGGAGTTATTCTGTATGTGAATGTGTGAATGTAAGATTATACTTTTGAAATGACAACATATAAATCAAGTGGTGAAAAAGAAATCCTTCAGGAATTTTATCTAAACACTGTTGGCTAGGGCAGTGATATTAAATTAATTATGTCTTGAATTTCTAGTTGCTTAGGGAATTAAGTGAGTGCTTTTCAGCCAGCAGAGTGATGTTTCAAATTAGAGTCTAACATTGACTTTTCAGCAAAAACAAAACCAGAACAATAAATCGCACCTTAATATAAGGCATATAATAAATTTGGGTGACGGTAGTTGAATTCATGTAAGATATTCATATAAGATATTTCTAACACTTAGTTGAAGCACGGGCATTGAGTTTTCAAACACTTGAGTTTTAACTGCTTAGCACTTGGCGGTGTCTTCACATATCCTCCGGCAGCTCAGTGGAAGGCAAAGTGGGCCTTGAAACTCCCCCTCGACAACAAGGAGTCTAACATTTGGAGAAGTCAGGGGACCCCCCACAGGTTCATACAGTTAATTCTTTGCAAAGAAGGACTAGAATCCAATTTTATTTAATAAATAAGATATAATTTGTCCCACATCTGAATTTCAAAATGAGTCAGACTCAAAAAGGGGAGCAATGAAAGTCTTATATGCTTCAAATATATCCAGAAAAAGGATATAGTTTAAGTAGAACAAGGTGGTGGAACGCCTCTTTGGTAAACTTTGAGCGTGATCCAGGCTTTGCCTGTGATTTTCAGTTATACCCACTTCGTTCTCCAGAGGCGAGAATCTTCACATCTGGGGACTGGTAACTGGGAAACACGTGGACAGACAGACCAAAGCAGCGGTTCCCACACAAGTGCTCCGGGAGAGCGGAGGCTCTCAGGCCTCACTGTTTCCAGGAGGCGTCAGGACAGAAGTCATACGATGCTTTTGATACCTGCATGTGTGTGTGCTAAGGAGCTTCAGTCGTGTCTGACCCTGTGAAACGTGGGCTGTAGCCCACCAGGCTCCTCCACCCTCGGGCATTCTCCAGGCAAGAATACTGGAGTGAGTTGCCATGCTCTCCTCCAGGGGATCTTCCTGACCCAGGGGTCGAACCCGTGTCTCTTTTGTCTGCTGCACTGGCAGGCAGGTTCTTCACCACTAGTGCCACCCAGGAAGCCCTTTGATGCCTCTGGAAAGACAAACAGAATAAGGCTAACCCTGCTTCCTGCTAGCTTTCCTCTTTTCACTGGAGTATGTGTTGCAAATACTCTTTCTACCTCATTGATAGCTCTCTCATTACCTAAATTTTGAGATCATCTCAAGTTCAGCAAATACAAACTGCTTTGTTTTCCCACCAAAATAATTAACACATTTGCTATGAGATTTGTGGGAAAGGCAAAAACTATGCCCCCTGGAAGGTTCCTGCAGACAGAGGAAGATGTCAGTGGAGACGGAGTCTCTGAGCTGAGGTGCGCTCGCTGGGCTTGACCACAGGGCTCTGCTCTTCAGTGTCTCACACGTGGTATTTAGATTTGCAGGAGGCATTTTTTTAATCAAAGAAATGAAATGGTGAATAGAGGATTTCTAGCTAGGAAAATTATGTCTGAAAATTATAGTCACTTCTGTTTGCTGGTGTTTCGTTTTCCTCGGGGAAGCTTACTGTCCACATTGGTGGCAAATAGACACATAGCCAGGGTGAGCAGGACTGATGCTGTCTATTAAATCATAGATATCCTCCCCTGGACACTTATTTCATCTAAGCTGGGTGTGTAAGCCCATGATGTTTCAAGACCGGATCCTCAAGGAGAGGCCATCTAAAGTGAAATAAAGTGAACAACTCTCCCAGTCAGATTCGTGTTTTAGGTCTGTCAGATAATCCCATTCAATCGACGAATCATTATAAATAACACGGCCAAAATATTCTTGTAATCTAGAAATAAGGAAACATAAGTCACAATTTATATAATGAGAAGCCTTCCTTTTTTCCATAATTTATTATTTCACTGGGGACCTTATTACTGGATTCTTTCTATAAAGACGTGCCTTGATGGTGTAAATCATTCTCTACCCCTCACCAGTACTGACTGCTCTATTTCATACGGTTCAGTAGTTTTATTCAGTATTTTCTGCCCTTTGGCATGCTATGCTCATTCTCCACATGCACATTTAATTATCCTGACGACTCTGTGGCAAAGACACTATTACCTTCAATTTATGGGTGAGGAGACAAAAGTATAAACAATCATGGTTTCCAAGTAATTTTGACTGAACATTGCTTGGGGTAAGTCTCCTTAGTTCTCTTTAAAACATTTGCTTTTACTAAAAACCTTGAGGGATCATCTCTAGAGGCCTGCAAGCCTGTGCTTTGGGTAGGGACAGGGGAGAGACAGGATAAGGATGCGTCGTCCCCGTGAGCGCGGGCTGATGTCCCGCCTTCGTTTTGCTCCCCAGGTACAGCTGTGCCTGCCCAGGTGGCGGGTTCACGGGGACACGCTGTGAGACCCTGCTGCCCCCCTGCTGGTCTCAGCCCTGTCACAACAACGCCACCTGCGAGGACCGTGCTGACCGCTACACCTGCCGCTGCCGGCCTGGTGAGTGACAGGACTCCTCCCACTGTTCTGTTTTGTTTTGTTTTCTTTTCTTTTCTTTCGTGTAGAATAGAAACAAATAACTTAGGGCAAATGGAAACTAACAACTCTTGTTGCTGGAGGTTTAAAACCAACTCTTTGTTCTAGTTATCGTTGTTTGATTTAACTAGATATGCTCAGACTTATCTATTGCTACACTATGCATTATCTAAACTAGATTACAAAGGTGCGCAGTCATCAGAATCTTCTAGAAGAAACGCAGAGGAAAAAACTACTCAGTGGAAGGGTTGATTTCAGCATGGTTTTCGTGGAGTAAAAATTCACTGGAAGATGCTCCCTTGTCCCCAAGATGTTTTCTTTGACACCTAGAACATATTTAAACCCATGAAACTCTATTAAAATCCTAAGTGCCTGTGTTGCAATTCATGGAGTCAATCAGTGTGACTGTTGATGGTCCCCATAGTGTAGAATGACTTTTCAGAAATGTAAGTATTCTGCTCACCTTTTATAATGTAAAAGTCAATACAGGTTACACATACATAAACCATAATCTTAAGTCACACTTATTGGACTTGAGCGTAGAGGCGACAGGAGAGAGTATGTGACACTTGAATCAACAAGCCCCTCATAAATAGTGATGTTAATTTTGGCAAAAAATAACCTACTTGACATACTTCAACCTAATTCTTGCTGCTGCTGCTGCTGCTGCCAACACTTACTAGGATTTTATTGCTAGAAGTGAAAGTGCATTTCGCCTCTTCTTTCTTGAGCCACTGGAAAACAACCAATAAGCATGCAATTATTTAAAATCTAAGCTTCAGTTCAGTTCAGTCGCTCAGTCGTGTCTGACTGTTTGCGATCCCATGAATCGCAGCACGCCAGGCCTCCCTGTCTATCACCAACTCACAGAGCTCACTCAGACTTGCGTCCATTGAGTCAGTGATGCCATCCAGCCATCTCATCCTTGGTCGTCCCTTTCTCCTCCTGCCCCCAATCCCTCCCAGCATCAAAGTCTTTTCCAATGAGTCAACTCTTTGTATGAGGTGGCCAAAGTACTGGAGTTTCAGCTTTAGCATCATTCCTTCCAAACAAATCCCGGACTGATCTTCTTTAGAATGGACTGGTTGGATCTCCTTGCAGTCCAAGGGACTCTCAAGAGTCTTCTCCAACACCACAGTTCAAAAGCATCAGTTCTTCAGTGCTAGAACACCCAGGACTGATCTCCTTTAGAATGGACTGGTTGGATCTCCTTGCAGTCCAAGGGACTCTCAAGAGTCTTCTCCAACACCACAGTTCAAAAGCATCAGTTCTTCAGTGCTCAGCCTTCTTCACAGTCCAACTCTCACCTCCATATATGACCACTGGAAAAACCATAGCCTTGATTAGATGGACCTTTGTTGGCAAAGTAATATCTCTAATTTTTAATATGCTATCTAGGCTGGTCATAACTTTTCTTCCAAGGAATAATCATCTTTAATTTCATGGCTGCAATCACCATCTGCAGTGATTTTGGAGCCCCCCAAAATAAAGTCTGACACTGTTTTCATTGTTTCCCCATCTATTTCCTATGAAGTGATGGGACCAGATGCCATGATCTTTGTTTTCTGAATGATGAGCTTTAAGCCAACTTTTTCGCTCTCCTCTTTCACTTTCATCAAGAGGCTTTTTAGTCCCTTTTCACTTTCTGCCATAAGAGTGGTGTTATCTGCATATAAATCTTTAGGTCTAAGTTATTGTCACCTTTTCTAGGAGTCTTCCCTGAACATATAGACTATTTTAAGTATTGTTTCTTATGCACTCCCAAAGCACATCATTCTTTGGGAGTAGGAGCAGGAGGAGAAGGGGATGACAAAGGATGAGATGGCTGGATGGCATCACTGATTTGATGGACATGAGTCTGAGTGAACTCCAGGAGTTGGTGATGGACACGGAGGCCTGGAGTGCTGCGATTCATGCGGTCACAGAATCAGACACAACTGAGCGACTGAATCGAACTGAACTGAGAGCAAAACAAAGCCTCTCTTGTGGTTCATACAGGAAAGCATGTGGGACACCTGGGTTCTATTCCCAGTTGGGAAGATCCCCTGGAGGAGGGCATGGCAAGTGACTCCAATATTCTTGCCCAGAGAATCCCATGGACAGAGAAGCCTGGCAGGCTACAGTTCAAGGGGCCACAAGGAATTGGACATGACTCAGCAACTAAGCACAGCAAAGCAAAACTAAATTAAATACATGTTTGCCCCACCTGTCATTGGTCCACAGAAAACAGTGTGGAATTTTCCCAAATTAAATTTGTTAACATGATGACTTATTAGGTAAAATGAGTTTAATTTTGTCTCCAAAATCAAGTAAAGTTTTCCCGTACTGGAATGCTTTCATAAATTGCATTACTATTTTCCATGATTAACTACTCACAAGGGTCTTTCTTCTCAGGGTGAACATTCTATCATGGGCTATTGCAGTTGTTTAAATGGCAGATGCTTAAAACATTTTCTGTCTTCTTGGAATGCCAATGACTCTCCTAACACAGACTCAGATATGAATAACCTCAGCTGAAGCTATAAGTGGGAAGTATAAATTATGTCTCCAGATGTAGGGGGTGTTTCCCACTACACAATGTTCTCCTAATCTAAGAAATAGTACTAATGAGGTGGTTCCTGGTTTCAAGGCAAGCTTTTCTACCCTTGGAAATCATATAAATATGTTATGATCTTAATTTTTAAGTATGATCTATAATTTGCTTTGGAAAAGAGAACAAAAGATAATGAAGTGATAATTGCTTTGGATAAAATATAAACGCCATGGATTTTTCCAAGGTCAAGATTTTCCCAGCTGTTTGTTTCTCTTCAATTTATTTCAGTCCTGTATCTTAATTCCCATGTGTAGAGCATCTTTCACTTCCCAGGTGGCTCAGTGGTAAAGAATCCCCAGCCAAAGCCGGAGAATCAAGACGCACAGTTTCAATCTCTCCCTGAGTGGGAAGATGCCCTGGAATAGGAAATGGCAACCTGATCCAGTATTTTTATGTGGAAAATTCCATGGCCAGAGGAGCTCAATAAGCTCACAAAAGAGTCAGACAAGACTGAGCTACTGAGCACACACAGAGCATCTTTTAATTTTGGTGTACTCTCACTGTATGATATCATCATTTAGGCATCACAGCAACATATGAGGAAAATGTTACTATTATTCCTCTATGATGGGCGAGGAAACCAAAGCCCATCGATTAAGCCAAAAGCCCATAGATAAAGTGATTCCTTAACCAAGGTCATACAGCTAGCAAGAGGCAGAACTGAGATCGAAGCCCAGGCTGACCTGGTGCCCAAACTAATGCCTTTTCTAGAAACCTTTGTTGTCACCACTCTCTGATCTCCATCTCTTTGTTAACCTCAGGAAACCTCCTGGAGAATTTTCCATGCATAAAGATGTTTTCTAGTTTCACCATCAGTAGATTTAGAAGGCAGAGGCCAGATCTTATTACTCGCTACATCCACAGAGCCCAGTAAAGGACTGAAAACAGAGAATCCCTTAGAAAACCTCTGACCTAGGGACTGACTTCCCTATCTAACCTATCATCATTCAGTTCTATTAGAGGGGGAAGAAGAAAATGAAGGTAAGGACCTATAGTCCAGTCCCTGGACCTCAGGAGGGAAGCAAAGGGGGAACAGGAAGTGGAGAGGGATGGAGGATGGGTGAGGAAAATCCCCAAGCTCCCCGGAAGAACTCTTGCAATATGTGATGCCCATAAAACCCACTCAAGTTTTGGTTAGCTTCAGAGGGGAATTAGTGGGACCAGGATAAGAAGAGTAAGTCTGAAATAAGAAGCCCGGGAGCAGAATAGCTGTATAGAATTTTCTGAAAATCAGCAGAAGTTACTAGAGGCAGAGGAGACACGTTTCTTAAAGCTAACTTGTTCTACTCACAGGCTGTCAAAGTTTTACATCTTTAAAGATACTTATGTGAAATTCATCAGTCTTAAAATCAAGACTGATTAGCATCATTGAGTGTCTGGCAGACACTCAGCTAAATATTCTGCATGCATTGTCTCTTTTAATCCTCACAACAATCCTAGGTAATAGTTATCACCAATCTCCCTTTTTAGGTGAGTAGGAGGGTGATCAGAGAGGCAAGTAACTTGTCTAAAGTCACAGAGCAATAACTTTCTAAGCATAAGCTTTCTCTTTTGTATACCAGAGATTATTACAGCTCTCTACTGGGCGTGATGTCAGGATAAAGAGAAAATGTATGTATGTACTGAAACAGAGTCCTACATACAACAAATAACAGGGATTCGCTCTGTTACTTAAAGCAATATATATATATTGTATATATATATATGGTATGAGTGTAGGTGGCTGAAGTCCCAGTTTTTCTATCCAAACATAAGATTCAAACACTTGCTCTGACATCTTCATTTGTGTGCATTATCTTGACTCTAAACTGCCCCTACTTCCTTGTCTCTAGGTGCTGAGAAAAGTAATGAAATATGCCTTGTGGAGCAATTATGAGAATTAAAAGAGGCTATGCATTTTGGTAGAATTCCATCAATGTACCCGTGACCCCTGCCTCTTGGGTTATGCTCTGTGTAACCTCCTGAGTGTGACTTGATTCTAACCAATAGAATAGGTCAAAGGTGACAGGCTATCACCCCAAAGATTAGGTTCCCTTCTATAAGACTTTATTTTAGCAGAGAAGAGAAAGAGATCTCCCTGCTGGCCTTGCAGAGACAAATAGCCATATTGAGACCTGCCTCCAGAGGGGGCAGTAAGTCAGGAAACTGCAGGCAGCCTCTGTGACCTGAGTGTGGCCAAATCACAAAGCTGCAGGGAATTCGAAAGTAGATTCCTTCCTAGTTGAACCTCCAGTTGAGAACACAGCCCAGGAATCATCTTGGTTGTGGCCTCACGAGTCCCTAAGCAGCACCCAGCCTGAATTCCTGACCCACAGACACTAACAGATAGATGAATGTGTGTTGTTTTAAGCTGATAATTTGTGCTAATTTCATAAGCAAAGGACAACTCGTGTTTGCAAATAAAACATCTAGCACAGAGCCCTGCATGTGCTAAGGCTTCAAAAATATTAGCACTGTTTTCTAAATATACAAAATAACAAATGTTTATAAAGATTTATAACAAACCTAGATAGCATATTAAAATGCAGAGACATCAGTTTGCTGACAAATGTCTGTATACTCAAAGCTACGATTTTTCCAGTAGTCATATATGGATGTGAGAGATGGACTATAAAGAAAGCTGAACTCAGAAGAATGACACTTTTGAACAGTGGTGCTGGAGAAGACTCTTGAGAGTCCCTTGGACAACAACAAGATCAAATCAGTCAATTCTAAAGGAAATCAATCCTGAATATTCATTGGAAGGACTGATACTGAAGCTGAAGCTACAAAATTTTGGCCACCTGATGTGAAGAGCTAATTTATTGGAAAAGACCCTGATGCTGGGAAAGACTGAAGGCAGGAGCAGAAGAGGGCAACAGAAAATGAGATGGTTGGATGGCATCGTTGAATCAATGAACATGAGTTTGAGCAAACTCCAGGAGATGGTGAAGGACAGGGAAGCCTGGCATGCTATGATGGGGTCTCAAAGCATCAGACACAACTTAGCACCCAACAACAACACTGAAGGTTTTCATTTACGCATAGTATATCTTATAAATGACTACTTGAGTACAGTACTGGATACATGCCTTCTATATACTTAAGGAGAACGTTGTCTTCTTAGAATTTCCATAGTTAATTCTCCTGACTAATGCCTAGAATTACAGAATTCTACTAGTAACCCTGTTCCGCTGAATTGTAACCAGGTCTCAGAGAGATTGTGGGTATGTAAGATTCAGCCATAACGTATTAAGGGCTTTCAAAGAAGAGGGATTCTATGGAGTAAGTGGGTGGAAAGAGACTGTACAGAATAAGTCACGTTATTTCTTTTTTTTTTAGGTCTTCATCATATTATTAAATTAAATGTCAATTCTAGGCAGATTGAATAACAGTAGCAAACATTTCGTTTAACAATCATGAAACAATATACATATGCTTTTTAGAGCCTCTCTAACAGCTGGTTGGAATTCAGCCTGAGAGAAATTCATAAACATGTTATTTTATAATCTGCTTGGTGGGTCATTAAAGAATGAGGCTGGGTTTATCTAGCAATTATTCAATGAGTGAAAATAGAATACCTTCACAATGAAGGCTTCTCTAAGGCTGTGTGAGAGCTTCTTTCTAAGGCCCCTGGACTCTTTAGAGATGCTGCTGACATGACATGACCACATTCCCAGAAGCGCTAGATGACAGGCCCCCAAAAAGCTGTTTTTCTTTTTCTAATTGCTTTACAATGTTGTGTGAGTTTCTACTGTACATCAAAATGAATCAGCTACATGTATATATCCCTTCTCTTTTGGACTTCTCTCCCATTCATGTCACCACAGTGCCTTAAGAAGAGTTCCGTGTGCTATCCAGTATGTTCCATTAGGTACCTATTTTACACATAGTATCAATAGTGTATACATGTGAGACCCAATCTCCTACTTTCTCCTACTCCCCTTCCCCCTTGGTACCATATATTTGTTCTTTAAATCTGTGTCTCTATTTATACTTTGAAAATAAGATCATCTGTTTCACCCTGTCCAGAAGTTAACTTTTTAAAAGGTAACACATCCATCCTTTCAATAAATAAGGTATAGTACTTCCCATAAGTCGGAAAGATAAGCACAGAAAAGTCAAAGAAATTTAGTGACTCAACTAATCTTATGCATTTGCAAAGAAGAACAGTTAGGACTCAAATCCAAGGCTCAGCTCCGCTAAGTTGGTTCCAAAATGTCTTCTGACCGCAAAAGAATCTACTCATTTTTGTCATAATGATGTAGTTGCAACTTCAAGGGGAAACAGGATGTGGTAAGAAAGAATTCATTCCAAAAGGCAAATGATGACTATCATTTGGGATGTTCCAATCCCCATACTTAAGCTGATGAGCCCAAAAAGAAGCATCTCACCATTTACTGTCCAGTGATTTTCAGACTGACCAGTCAGTCACGTTGGGGTTTTTGTTTATCATTGTATCACTTTATATACCTTGCCCTGAATGTGCTCTCGAAATATATTTTCTTAGAAAGCTATTAGGGACCAACACAATAGCAACAAAAAATCCCACAACACTTATTTCAGCATCTTTACTATATTTGATTCTTCATACTAGCTACACCAAACATTCATTTAGTCAACAAATGTCAATAGATCACCTCCTATTAGGGAGCAGAGTCAGAAAGGAATTAATTTCCATTCACAAGAATAACTCTCAGTTGCTTCCCCTTGTGCTATGCACATCTCCCATCTCTTGCCTTCAAGTCTTTGCTGTAAAGTGCTTCTAATTTTTGTTGCAGTACCCTGGCAAAAGCATTCTGTTATTTCCAGATGTTGTACACAGATTGACATACTTGGCTTCACTGATCAATTAAACAGGCATGGAGAAGAATAACAAAAACAAGTTATTTTGAACCTATGTCATGAAAAGTTGGTCATGTAGTTGAGTGACTAATAGGTCTGGCTCAGCAGCCAGATTACATGGATTCAGGCTCTACTCAATAGCATGCATGATCCAAGGCAAGCTACTTCACTTAACCTTGTCCCTAAAAGGAAAATATTAATAGTAATAATAGTAATAGTCAGCTCATAGGGCTACTGAAAGAGCTAACATAAATGAAAAGCTTAGAATTGTAATTGAAGGACTCCCCTGGTGGCTCAGAGGTTAACGCGTTTGCCTCCGATGCAGGAGACCTGGGTTTGATCCCTGGGTTGGGAAGATCCCCTGGAGAAGGAAACGGCAACCCACTCCAGTATTCTTGCCTGGAGAATCCCATGGACAGAGGAGCCCCTGGGCTACAGTCCACGGGGTCGCAAAGAGTCGGACACGACTGAGTGACTTCACACACACTCACACAATTAGTGCTGAAACTCCAATAGTTTGCCCACCTGAGGCAAAGAGCCAACTCATTGGAAAAGACCCTGATGCTGGAAAAGATTGAAGGTATAAGAAGAAGGGAAAGAGAGGTTGTTCCATCTCTCTCTATGAGATGGTTAGAGAGCATCACTGACTCAATGGACATGAGTTTGAGGCAACCCCAGGAGACCGTGAAGGACAGGAGAGCCTGGTGTGCTGCAGTCCATGAGGTCACAGAATTAGAACCGTGAGATTTAGTAACTGAACAACAACAACAAATGTTCGCTATTGTTATTATAAAGAATGTTCTCCATCTCTTTGTACAGCATGTACATTAACTTTCCCTAGCACAGTTGAAAGAACTAGCTATAAAACCTTTTATATTTGGTGTTTTTTGTAGGAGTAATTCCAAAGTCATTATCATAAACATGGATTACTATTTTACTATCAGGGTAATAAGAAACAAATGTTATTTTTAACCGAAGATTTAAAACATGCATTTTTTTTCCTGACTCCTTCCCCTCCTCACCATCACTGTTAAAACTGATTGATTATTCTCTAAGTCCCAGCCCTTTCTGCTAAGTTCCTTTTCTACTCTAGGTCCTGGCTTTCCAACCTCACTGCGTGGTTTTGTATTCTGGCTCTTCTACATCCAGTCTACAAGAATTTGGAGATGAACTTAACTCTGTGCCTCAGTATTCTCATCCGTCAAATAGGGAAAAAATATCTGAACCTAGTGTTTTCAGGCCAGCAGAATATTTTGCACATATAAGTTCCTGTTGAATCCTAGCTGCTATTTTCATCCTAAGAGCAGGATAGTTTCTGACATCTTAGCTGTTCAGTTAAGACACGTTGAATTTACTTTCCACAAACAACAGGAATACATGAATGCGAAGTTGCTTCAGCAGTGTCTGACTCTTTATGACCCACAGAAGGTCACCCCCAGGCTCCCCTGTCCATGGCATTCTGCAGGCAAGACTACTGAAGTGGGTTTCCATTTTCCTCTCCAAGGGATCTTCACACCCAGGGATCGAACCCACAGCAGGCTGCATTGCGAAAAATGCAGAGTTCTGTGAAGCCTAAGCATGTGTGGCTTCAGCCACGGTGGCCAAAACTCTCTCCCAGATGTCAAAGCTCTCCTGCTCTCAGGCAGAACCTGAAAGCCGGGCCTCCCAGTTCACTTGACAACCGAGGCCAATAAGCCGCCTTAATTTGGAAAATTCCACTCACGTTCCTCCTCCCTGGCTCTCCACATGTCCCCAGGGGCTTTTATGCCAACCTTGAATCCCAAATGTTGAAGAAGAAAGGAGGGAATGGAAAAAAAAAAAAAAAAAGGTAGAGGAAAGGTCGGAAACTTAAACTGAATTGTTTGGTAATGGAAAGTCCCTTTCAAGTCTCTTTAATGCTTTATTTGGATTCCATTGAGTGTGTGCCAAGAGGGAAAAAGGAAAGGTTAAATCCTTCTATCAGATCTGGAAAAGTTGCTCAGCCAAGCAGCTTAAGAGCCGGATTAGCTCGCCTGCAATGCTGAAGTGTTAATACACAGGGTGCCTGTGGGCCATGCAGACCCCCTCCTTGTGGCCCTTGGCATCCTTTGCAGGAGGAAATTGGCCCACAAAGTGACAGACCCCCAGGGAAGTGCAAAATGGTCCCTCTGTACAGGGCCGAATGGGGCCCTAGTGTATTCACCCTTTCAGAATATGATAAATATTATATCCTCCTAGGAAAATAATACAGGATTTTGCCCCAAACTTCAAGGGACTTAAGGACCTCTTGTGTCCCACTCACAAACTCCTGGCTTAAAACTTTGAGAACATTTTTTTTTTTTTTTTTTGCTTAAAGTCTGACTTCTTTTCACATGTTTCCTCCTGGCAGGCTTTTCTGGAGTCACAACACCGTTTTTAACTAAGATCAGATCCTGAATTCAAAACCTGTTTGTCAGTGGCCCAATGTGTCTGAGTTTAATTCAGCATAAGAGTTGAGTTTAGTGAAAGAAAAAGCAACATCAAAAATCCCAGCCTTTGAGAGATATACTGAGCTTTCACATTGACGTTATTCTCTTGCAGGATGACCTCACACCTTCAGTTGCCTAGGATAGCCCCAGTTCCTGCCCGTTGCCCTGACATCCTTTCTACATAACCACTTTCACACTCCAAACATCACGGCTTGAATAATAAATGATATTGTCATCTTATACAGGGCAGAGTTTTAAAATGCCCATTCTTTCCTCCTTTTGTTACAGTTCAGATAAAATATGCAAGCCACATATGTGACTTAAAATTTTCTAGTAACTGTACTCAAAAAGGCAAAAGGAAAGAAATAAAATCAATTTAATCTATTTTAATCTAAAATATGATCTTTTCAAAAATCAGTGTGAAAATATTAATGAGATACTTGACCTTCCTCTACTCATACTGTCTTCAGAACTTACCCATGGCATATACTGAATTGGATCAGCCATATTTTGAGTGGTCAACAGCTGCACAGCAAATGTCCCCTGTACTAGATCATGCAGTTCCTGATCAGAGCAGACAGTCATAGAGTCCTTTCCAAGGGGTAGCTGACAAGTCTGTCTGTCTGGATAAACTTGATATAAGACGGAACACTCTGAAGTCTCCGCTTTTGCAGTCCCCAGGCAATACCTAAAATTCATTATGACCTTCACCCATAATCCATCACCCATTCTAATTCCCTGGGAAATATAGTTTGGCTTCACTAATAGATCCTCAGCCTTTGAATTAGCTCACAACTTTAAAAGTGAATGAGAAACCACAATTTTCTATTGTAAAAAGGAATGAAGAAAGGGGAAAAAAGGAAGAAAGTGAGGGCGAGAGGGTGGAAGGAAGAGGAGAGGGTAGAAAAGACATGAATTATCCATCCACCTGGCCCCTTGCATCAACATACTCTATTACATCAAGCACTGAATTTATTGTGCGCTCTGCTGTTAGTCAAGGTACTCTGCTTGCCACCCTGACTTGGCTCTCCCTACGGTAACTGAGTGACTGAACTGAACTGAACTGATGGTAACTGTGTTCAGTTTGCTTCAACTGTTCAATGCTGCCACGTGGACTTTGCTATTTCAGAAACCCATAAGTCTGTTTGATACTGGAGAACTCAGGTCCATGGCAGAGTCTGTCATGTTCAGCGATGGCTTACAAGGGGCTGTCCTTAACTGCACATTTGAAACTGTAGTCAATTCTCTTAAACATCACACATTGTTAAAAGACCAAATGTATATAAAATTCTTACGACCAAAAAAAAAAGAAAATACTAGTTTAGAATAACTAATTTAGTAATTTGATTCTCTCAAACATTTCTCTAATTTTGAGCTGAGACATTCTCAGCCTTGCCTGTGGAGTGCAATGGTGCTTCATAACTTAAAGAAGGGTTAGTCTCAAGGCCCTTGTTCTCAACAGAGCACCGCTCCTGGATCTGACCTACTTGCCTATACCTTCAAGCGAATCTCATGATTGCATTTTGTCTTCAGTCATCTCTCAGTTAAGTTCAGTTCAGTTGCTCAGTCCTGTCCAGCTCTTTGTCCCACTCTATCTCTAAAGATAAGAAAATGCCTTTTGCTGCTTATCTATAGACCTTTGAACTTGAGGAACTTCTGCATTTTTTTCATGCACAGCCTATATCTTATTGAAATTATAGTAAACTGAAGGTCAGTTTCTCAAGAGGCAGGTCAGGTGGTCTGGTATTCCCATCTCTTTCAGAATTTTCCACAGTTTATTGTGATCCACACAGTCAAAGGCTTTGGCATAGTCAATAAAGCAGACATAGATGTTTTTCTGGAACTCTCTTGATTTTTCCATGATCCAGCAGATGTTGGCAATTTGATCTCTGGTTCCTCTGCCTTTTCTAAAACCAGCTTGAACATCAGGAAGGTCACAGTTCACATATTGCTGAAGCCTAGCTTGGAGAATTTTGAGCATTACTTTACTAGCATGTGAAATGAGTACAACTGTGCAGTAGTTTGAGCATTCTTTGGCATTGCCTTTCTTTGGGATTGGAATGAAAACTGACCTTTTCCAGTCCTATGGCCACTGCTGAATTTTACAAATTTGCTGGCATATCAAGTGCAGCACTTTCACAGCATCATCTTTCAGGATTTGAAATAGCTTCACTGGAATTCCATTACCTCCACTAGCTTTGTTCGTAGTGATGCTTTCTAAGGCCACTTGACTTCACATTTCAGGATGTCTGGCTCTATATTAATGATCACATCATCTGATTATCTGGGTCATGAAGATCTTTCTTTGTACAGTTCTGTGTATTCTTGCCACCTCTTCTTAATCTCTTCTGCTTCTGTTAGGTCCATACCATTTCTGTCCTTTATCGAGCCCATCTTAGCCTGATGGGAAACCTCTTGGGAAACCTATATGCAGGTCAGAAAGCAACAGTTAAAACTTAAGATGGAACAACAGACTGATTCCAAAAAGGAAAAGGAGTACATCAAGGCTTTACATTGTCACCCTGCTTATTTAACTTCTATGCAGAGTACATCATGAGAAACGCTGGACTGGAAGAAGCACAAGCTAGAATCAAGATTGCCGGGAGAAATATTAATAACCTCAGATATGCAGATGACACCACGCTTAAGGCAGAAAGTGAAGAGGAACTCAAAAGCCTCTTGATGAAAATGAAAGAGGAGAGTGAAAAAGTTGGCTTAAAGCTCAACATTCAGAAAACAAAGATCATGGCATCTGGTCCCATCACTTCATGGCAAATAGATGGGGAAACAGTGGAAACAGTGTCAGACTCTATTTTGGGGGGCTCCAAAATCACTGCAGATGGTGACTGCAGCCATGAAATTAACGACACTTACTCCTTGGAAGGAAAGTTATGACCAACCTAGATAGCATATTAAAAAGCAGAGACATTGTCAGCAAAGGTCTGTCTAATCAAGGCTCTGGTTTTTCCAGTGGTCATGTATGGATGTGAGAGTTGGACTGTGAAGAAAGCTGAGCACTGAAAAATTGATGCTTTTGGACTGTGGTGTTGGAAAAGACTCTTGAGAGTCCCTTGGATGGCAAGGAGGTCCAACCAGTCTGTTCTAAAGGCAATTAGTCCTGGATGTTCTTTGGAAGGAATGACGCTAAAGCTGAAACTCCAGTAGTTTGGCCACCTCATGCGGAGAATTGACTCATTGAAAAAGACTCTTATGCTGGGAGGAATTGGGGGCAGGAGGAGAAGGGGACAACAGATGATGAGATGGCTGGATGGCATCACTGACTCAATGGACGTAAGTTTGAGTGAACTCCAGGGGTTGGTGATGGACTGGGAGGTGTGGCGTGCTGTGATTCATGGGGTCACAAAGAATTGACCCGACTGAGCGACTGAACTGAACTGAACTGAAGGTCAGTTTGCCTTCCTGGCTTTAATCTATGAGAAATGAATATTTCCTGCCATGACAGTAAACAAGTATGTCACAGTCATCAGCAAAGATTTCAGCCCTAAGGGCACTTAGAAGACAAGAATACCAACCATCAGACTGCAGCCACTCCCTACAGTGAGCCCTGAGGGAAGGAAGCTCAGAATATGAAAACACAGGACACTGGCCCAGGATAGCAGAGGTGCATACTAAAGGATTGATTTCAGTGAACCCAGCCTCCTGTATCATCCCATACAAGGAAAACCAGTGAATTCCTTCACGTAGAATATCTAATTTTCTTTCTTTCCAGTAGTCAAGACTCTTGAGAGTCCCTTGGAAGGCAAGAAGATCAAACCAGTCAATCTTAAAGGAAATCAGTCCTGAATATTCATTGGAAGGACTGTTGGTGAAGCTGAAGCTTCAATAATTTGGACAACCGATGTAATAACCCAACTCATTGAAAAAGACCCTGATGTTGGGAAAGTCTGAGGGCAGTAGAAGGGGGGTGACAAAAGATGAGATGGTTACATAGCATCACCTACGATGGATATGAATTTGAGCAAACTCCAGGAGACAGTCAAGGGCAGGGAGCCTGGCGTGGTGCAGTCCACGAGGTTGCAAGGAGTCAGATAGGACTTAGTGACTGAACAACAACAAATACAAAGAAAAGAGCTGAAATACTTAACCTGGGATATCTGGTTTTCTTTAATTAAAAAAATATTTTGATGTTCAGCCTACCTGCCCTTTATTACGAAACTTCTATATAACCAAGTTCCCCCCCTTTGCCTCCTCAGAGCAGTTCTCTCAGGGTTATTTAAGATGCTGTCTCCTGGGTTTGAAGTCCTACAAATTTCCACCAAATAAAACATAGTCTCAGCTTCAAGCTGTGAATATTTTTCTAAGTCGGCACCTATTTAAAACATCAAAGGCTCTCCACGGCCACTGTAAATGATACACTTTCTCCACAATTGCCCTATTTGATTAGCAGTAAGTTGAATTTTCATTTATTAATACTTTCTCATCAAAGTAGTTTCCTACGTGGTCATGTTCACCTATGCACGTGTGTATGTAACACCCACATGTACATATTAATACATACACACATTCTGTTATTGATGCACCCACTCTCTTGTGAATTCTGATATTCTTCAAATATGGATTTTGTATGAATTTTTTTCTCCTTCCTCTTTCTGTACTCTTTTCTTTCTTCTTTGCCCTTTACCACTGAGTTTAGTCCTCCTGATAGCTCAGTTGGTAAAGAATCCTCCTGCAATGCAGGAGCCCCTGGTTCCATTCCTGGGTTGGGAAGATCCACTGGAGAAATGTTAGATTACCAACTCCAGTGTTCTGGCCAGGAGAATTCCATGGATTGTATAGTCCAAAGAGTTGCAAAGAGTCCGATAAGACTGGGTAACTTTCACTTTCACTGAAATTTGCACATAATAGAAACCCAATAAAACATCCTTGGCTAACTGATACAATGAACAAATTATAATAGGGAAAAAGATTTTTTTAATCCCTTTTAAAAAACCTCACAGCCAAATATTTAAACATCTAAGAGTATTTTTTAATTATAGTTGTCACTAAAATTCCCACTCAACAAGCTCACACCATTTTTAAAAATTTTATTTTTATTTTTTAAAACTGTTTGTTTTATATTGGAGTATAACCAATTAACAATGTTGTGATAGTTTCAGGTGGACAAGAAAGGGACTCAGAACTGACATAGATGTATCCAAACTCCCCCAAATCCCCTCTCATCCAGGCTGCCACATGACATTGAGCAGAGTTCCCTGTGTTGCACAGCAGGACCTTGTTAGTTATCTATTTTAAATATATTGAAGTGTACATGTCCAGCCTTAACTCACTATCTCTTCCCCCCTGGGAACCATAGTTTGTTCTCTAAATCTGTGAGCCTCACACCAATTATAATATGGAAAACTCTATAACATAAAGCTAATTCTGTTAAATGGTTAACTGGACAAAAATTACAGTCTCTGAAAACTTTAACTTTGCATCCCCAGTTCTGAGGATAATTAAAGTCACAGCCTGAGCATTGCAGGAATAACTATTTGAATTTAATTTACTATTATGTGCAATATAAGGGCCAATTACTTCCCCCCAGCATTTTGGACTTTGATGTAATTCCTTATTCTGAGTTAAATTTACTTAAGTGTCAATATTTTGCAATCCAAATAGAAATTAGCTTTATGTGTGTTTACCCTAATAGAAGCAACATTCAACAAAATTGTAATTGCTCCCATTTTGCTTCTATCAAACACTTTGAGTTTGAGTTTTATTTTAGAAATATGTGTCTGTCAGCATCAGCAAACCCAAAGTGTTCCTACTTGTTGAGTGATTATGTCTGAATCTTTGCAATCCCACAAACCACGCCAGCTCCCCTGTCCTTCACTGTCTCCCCGAGTTTGCTCAGACTCATGTCCATCGAGTCAACGATGCCATCTAACCATCTTATCCTCTGCCACCCCCTTCTCCTTTTGCTTTCAATATATTTCCCAGCACCAGGATCTTTTCCAATGAGTCGTCTCTTCACGTCAAGTGGCCAAAGTATTGGAGCTTCAGCTGTAGCATCAATCCTTCCAATGAAAATTCAGAGTTGATTTCCTTTAGGATTGACTGGTTTGATTTCCTACCTGTCCAAGAAACTCTCAAGGGTCTTCCGTACCACCACAATTCAAAAGCATTAATTCTTCAGTGCTCAGCCTTCTTCATGGTCCAACTCTCACATCTGTAAATGACAACTGGAAAAATCATAGCTTTGATTATACAGACTTTTGTCAGCAAAGTGATGCCTCTGCTTTTTAATACACTGTCTAGTTTTGTCATAGCTTTCTTTCCAAGGAGCAAGTATCTTTTAATTTCATGGCTGCAGTCACTGTCTGCAGTGATTTTGGAGCCAAAGAAAAGAGAATCTGTCACTGTTTCCATTTTTTCACCTCCCATTTGCCATGACGTGATGAGACTGGATGTCATGATCTTAATTTTTTGAACGTTTGGTTTTAAGCCAGCTTTTCACTCTGCCTTTCTACCCTCATCATGAGGCTATTTAGTTCCTCTTCACTTTCTACCATTAAAGTGATATCATCTGCATATCTGAAGCTGTTGATATTTCTCACAACAGTCTTGATTCCAGCTTGTGATTCATCCAGCCTGGCATTTTGCAGACCAAAGCCTTAATTATCAAGTGGATCCATCACATATAATTGAAAGAATACAGGGTCTTGAGAGCATTTGACTTGGAACCAAACTCCATATGGGACATATGAGACTGGATGTCATGATCTTAATTTTTTGAACGTTTGGTTTTAAGCCAGCTTTTCACTCTGCCTTTCTACCCTCATCATGAGGCTATTTAGTTCCTCTTCACTTTCTACCATTAAAGTGATATCATCTGCATATCTGAAGCTGTTGATATTTCTCACAACAGTCTTGATTCCAGCTTGTGATTCATCCAGCCTGGCATTTTGCAGACCAAAGCCTTAATTATCAAGTGGATCCATCACATATAATTGAAAGAATACAGGGTCTTGAGAGCATTTGACTTGGAACCAAACTCCATATGGGACATTGGATGCTTTCCATGTATCAAAGGCTGTTCTAGAACTTCTCAAACATAATCTCAATTAATACCTGTAAAAACTCATCTCCCCATTTTGCAAATAAGGAAACTGAGGCCTAAAGAGATCAAATAATACGCTCAGGATCACACAGCTAGAGAGTAAAATTTTAATCCCAATTCATGCAGCAGAGTTGCAGGTTCCACTGCTCTTAACCCCTGCTCACTGGGTGCTGTAAACTGGAAGTGGCACCTCTGATTCAGGACCATACAACCGATTCAAGCCCATTGTTGTTAGAGGCTCACTATATCCCTGACCCCTAAACTTGTCTTCTTTCTAACCTGAGCAAAAATCACCTAAAACTAGTATGTCGGCACCTTTCCAGAGATCCAGCTCACATAATCCTGCAAAATAAACACTGAGCCAGCCATGAGGAGCAGTCTGCTCACAAGCTCCCTCTCAGAAGTTTGGCGGGCTAAGTGACCCAGGACAGCTCTGCAGGCCCAAGTTCTGGAGCTCTTCACGGCCTCTGGTTGACCACACATGAGGTTCAAAGAGCCAGGGAATGTCCCAAGGGACATCACCATCAGGCCTGCAGGCAAAGGCTCCAAAGGTTTAGCAATCCCTGATTCACAGGACAAAGCAGGAGCCCCTATTGCCTGGGTCTTAGGACAATATTGTTATTAGTCCAATGTCTAGCCATGAGGAGGAGGTTGACCTGAGAGCAGAGAAAAGTGATGGAAAGACCATACTGGCAAAATGCACATTCCCAGGGGTCAGATCATCCCCCTGTGCTTTTACATGACGTGAAACACTTTGCTGTCCATCCACTAAAGCTTACCTATTCTTGCTTAGGCAATTTTGAGACAAGTACTTGTCTCTTGAAACAGAATTCTAAAGATTGCACCAATGAAAATTTTCATACTGCTGATTTTTCTAGGGTTTGGCTTTGTTTAAAAAAAATTCAGAGGGCTGAAGCCAATTAAGTTGAGAAGCTGAGAGTGTAAGATCATGAATCAGGACACTGAGAACTGGTTCCCATCTGCAGCTTCCTAACTGCATGATGTTAGCAAGTTATTTCACTTTTCTTGTTCAGTTTACTCACCCTATTTAAAATTACACATACGCACACATATACTGACACTCACTATCTTCCTTTCTTGTTCTATTTTTCCCACAGTACTTTTCATTTCCAATATACTAAATAATTTACTTATTCATTTTGTTAATTGCCCTTTCTACTAAAACATGAGCTCCATACAGATGCAGCTGGATTTCCCTCGTTTAGAATGGAATTCAACACACAAGAATTTAATACATATTTGTGACAGTTGCTGTTGTATGTATTATGTGAGCTGATTAGACCATATCAGTAGTTACCCTTTTGAGATTCTATAAACACTGTGAATCCAGGATGACAGTATTAGAAAGGCCTTGGGCTAATTTAAATAGTACTAAAAGCATAATGGAGATGATACATTTCAACTATCATGATGCTCCTCTAACACATCTACTATTTCATTCAGCCAGAGAATTTAATGTTGATTAAAATGGCTACTTATAATCACTTTTCACTATCTTCATAAGTTATATGTGTCTCTTGTTTAGTGAAAATGACAATGTCATTAGTATGACCCAAAGTGCAGTTTCTTGAGGAAGCAAAACAAGGGAGATGATGGAAGAAAAAAGCTGTTAAAGAATTATTTGGTGTGTGACTTTTCTCAACTAATCCTCTCAAATTACATTCTCCTACCTTAAAAATGGTCATGGCATAAGATAGCACACATATATAGCCTAATATGTATTCAACAAATGTGAGATCCTTATCCCCTTTACATGCTGGAGAGCATCCTTTCCCAGTCTTAGAATCAAGGATTCTACATTGCTAGAATTTTACAAGTATTCAGTTTAGTCAGTTCAGTTTAGTCGCTCAGTCGTGTTCAACTCTTTGCGACCCCATGAATCACAGCACGCCAAGCCTCCCTGTCCATCACCAATTCTCGGAGTTTACTCAGACTCATGTCCAAAGAGTCAGTGATGCCATCCAGCCATTTCATCCTCTGTCATCCCCTTCTCCTCCTGCCCCCAATCCCTCCCAGCAAGAGAGTCTTTTTTCCAATGAGTCAACTCTTCGCATGAGGTGGCCAAAATACTGGAGTTTCAGCTTTAGCATCAGTCCTTCCAATGAACACTCAGGACTAATCTCCTTTAGGATGGACTGGTTGGATCTCCTTGCAATCCAAGGGACTCTCAAGAGTCCTCTCCAACACTGCAGTTTAAAGGCATCAATTCTTCAGCGCTCAGTTTTCTTCACAGTCCAACTCTCACCTCCATACATGACCACTGGAAAAGCCATAGCCTTGACTAGACGGACCTTTGTTGGCAAAGTAATATCTCTGCTTTTTAATATGTGATATAGATTGGTCATAACTTTCCTTCCAAGAGTAAGCATCTTTTAATTTCATGGCTGCAATCACCATCTGCAGTGATTTTGGATCCCCCAAAAATAAAGTCTGACTTTGTTTCCACTGTTTCCCCATCTATGTGCCACGAAGTGATGGGACCAGATGCCATGATCTTTGTTTTCTGAATGTTGAGCTTTAAGCCAACTTTTTCACTCTCCTCTTTCACCTTTATCAAGAATTCAATTCTGTTCCATTCAGTCACTCAGTCATGTCCAACTGTCTGCAACCCCATGAACCGCAGCATGCCAGGCCTCCCTGTCCATCACCATCTCCCGGAGCTCACTCAGACTCACGTTCATTGAGTCAGTGATGCCATCCAGCCATCTCATCCTCTGTCATCCCCTTCTTCCCCTGCCCCCAATCCCTCCCAGCATCAGTCTTTTCTGATGAGTCAACTCTTCTTCACATGAGGTGGCCAAAGTACTGGAGTTTCAGCTTTAGCATCATTCCTTCCAAAGAAATCCCAGGGCTGATCTTCTTCAGAATGGACTGGTTGGATCTCCTTGCAATCACCAAGAGTTAAACTTGTTTAAATACAGAATTCTAAAATATTCTATTCTCAGCTTAAGAATTCAAGTTTAAAAAACTTTCAACAGACATGTAAGATTCAATGAATTTCCACCAACCTAGCATGGACTCAGTCCTCATAACAACAGTGCAAATTAGGTTGAGGAGAGAGCTCAGAAAGGGGAGTAAAGTTCCATGGCAACAACACAGAATCAGTTGAACTCTCTGATTCTCAGGATAAATAACCATTAAGGGGGCATTCATTTGATAGTTTATTGCTGATTACAAAAGAGATAGTAGGCAGAGATGGAGGAATGGGAAATGGTCTCAGAAGAAGCAGAATAAGGGACATTGGAAGGAAAAGTGACAGAGCAATAAGTATTACTGTCTTTGTTCAGTCACTAAGTTGTATCTGACAATTTGCAACCCCATGGACTGCAGCACACCAGGCTCCCCTGTCTTTCACTATTTCCCAGAGTTTCCTCAGATTCATGTGCATTGAGTTGGTGATGCTATCTAATCATCTCATCCTCTGCCATTCCCTTCTCCTTTTGCCTTCGATCTTTCCCAGCATTAGGATCTGGGATACTAATACTTTGGCCACCTGATGCAAAGAATCTAACTTAATTCTCTTCTAAGATGAGGCTTATAAGTATGATCCAGGCAAGTAGAGGCTGGTAACTAGTAAAAATCAACAGGAACCATGTTAATAATCTTGGACACTGCAGCATTTTTGCATCAGGTGGCCAAAGTATTAGAGCTTTAGCTTCAACATCAGTCCTTCCAGTGAATATTCTGGGTTGATTTCCTTTAGAATTGACTGGTTTGATCTCCTTGCAGTCCAGAGGATACTCAAGGTTTTTCTCTAGCATCACAATTCGAGAGCATCAATTCTTTGGGGTTCAGCCTTCCTTTTGGTCCAACTCTCACATCCATACATGACTACTGGAAAAACCATAGCTTTGACTAGATGGACCTTTGTTGGCATAGTGATGTCTCTACTGTTTAATATGGTGTCTGTGTTTGTCATAGCTTTTCTTCCAAGGAGCAAGAGTCTTTTAATTTCAAGGCTGCAGTCACCATGTACTTTGATTTTGGAGCCCAAGAAAAGAAAATTGATCACTGTTTCTACTTTTTTCCCTTCTATTTGCCATGAAGTGTTGGGACTGGATACCATGATCTTAGGTTTTGAATGTTAAATTTTAAGCCAACTTTTTCACTTTCCTCTTTCACCCTCAAGAAACTCTTTAGTTTCTCTTCATTTTCTATTAAAATGGTATCATCTGCATATCTGAGGTTGTTAATATTTCTCCTAGCAATCTTGACTCTAACTTATGATTCATCCAGCCAGGCATTTCACATGATGTACTCTGCATAGAAGTTAAATAAACAGGGTAACAATATATAGCTTTGACATACCTCTTTCCTAATTTTGGATCAGTCAGTTGTTCCAGGTCTGATTCTAACTTTTGCTTCTTGACCTGCATACACGTTTCTCAGGAGCCAGGTCAGGTGTTCTGGTATTACTGTCTCTTTAAAAATTTTCCACGGTTTGTTGTGATCCACACAGTCAAAGCTTTAGTGTAGTCAATGAAGCAGAAGTAGATGTTTTTCTGGAATTCCCTTGCTTTCTCTATGATCCAAAGAATGTTGGCAATTTTAGCTAATGATCTTAATTTTTAGTACTGACTGAACATTTGCTACACGCAAGGCACTGAGTGCTTTATATATATCATATCAATCTCCTCAAAGCTTTTCATCTTAAACCCACCATGCCAATGAGAAAAGTAAAGCGCAAAGAAGTTAAATACATTTCCAAGGTCTCATAGGTATTGAAATGGCCACTGCGAACTCCCTTGAGCTCATCAACCCTTAACTTTTGATATTCCATGCAATACTCCGAGGATTAATACCTATTCAGCAGTCAGTGACTAGCAGTATTGTCCCTACTGCCAAGAATCTTGAAGAATCTAACTCAATGATCTTCTAAGATGAGGCTTATGAGTATGATCCAGGCAAGTAGAGGCTGGTAACTAGTAAAAATCAACAGGAACTATGTTAACAATCTTGGACACTATGGGAAAACACACACACACACACACACACACACACACACACACACACATAGAACACAGTAAAGAATATAAAATAATACAGGAGGCAAATACAAATAGTGTATACAAAATAATACAGATTTGTTTTCTAATAGGATCATTAAAAAACAAAACACCAGAGCTGCTGTTGCAGGGGGAAAGCAGAGGGAATCCGCAAGTACTGAAGGATGCTTCTAGGTCATAGCCGCTTCCTTCCTGCTATGTCATTTTATTTTGACATCTGTCATGTAATGGGCATACACTATATTGCTTTTATAGATGAGAAAACTGAGGCACAGGTATGCTTTCTGCCTCACCCAAGGGCACTGGTCTAGCAAGGAAGAGAGTCTCATTTGAATTCAGGTCTGTCTCCGAAGCCTTGTCTGTCTCTTTCCGTTTCAAGACTATATCAAGAAAGAAACGCAATTTTGCCTCTGCTACCAGCCAGGCTGTCCAGTGGGTACAAAATGGAGGCTACTATGATACTATGTCTTATGTATGGTGTGGCTCCAAATTACATTTCAGGTTTGCATACAGAATTTATATAAACCTTGATCTTTATAGTTATCATCTGTAAAATTTTAGTAATAGTAATAATGGTTATAATAACAAAACCCACCTTACAAGATCATCACAGGGATTACAAAAGCTAGCACATATAAAATTCTCCACATCTAATCAGCATTTATACAGGTTTGTGCTCTCACTAAAGTTAGTGAACGGGTCTTGGATTTTCCACTGCGCAGCTGAGAGGTCTTGGTGAGTTGATTCCTCTCCTCTAGGTTTCTGTCTCCCCACCCACATGGGGCAGTAGACCAGATGCCTTTAGGAAGGGCCCACCCCCAAATGGCACAGTGGAGATCTCAAACAGGCGCTGGCAGACATCCACTATCATGAGAGGGTAGTGAAGGGGAAGAAGTAAACCTTGATCTACTCTGATACAACAGGAGACCGAACCCTCACCACCCACCTTGCTGGGATCTGGGAAGGATTAATGAGACATAATGCTCAGTGTTCTGCCGAGAGCTATTACTGCCTTACAGAGGGAAAACTCCCATTGTTGCCAGCAAACAAGACTGACAATTTGATGAGGTGTGAATATTTTTAGTGTAACAGTATGTAAACACTGCCTTTTTTCATCCAAGTCATCATTCTGTGCACACACCCTTATGCATTTTTGTTGGCATAGTGATGTCTCTACTGTTTAATATGGTGTCTGTGTTTGTCATAGCTTTTCTTCCAAGGAGCAAGAGTCTTTTAATTTCAAGGCTGCAGTCACCATGTACTTTGATTTTGGAGCCCAAGAAAAGAAAATTGATCACTGTTTCTACTTTTTTCCCTTCTATTTGCCATGAAGTGTTGGGACTGGATACCATGATCTTAGGTTTTGAATGTTAAATTTTAAGCCAACTTTTTCACTTTCCTCTTTCACCCTCAAGAAACTCTTTAGTTTCTCTTCATTTTCTATTAAAATGGTATCATCTGCATATCTGAGGTTGTTAATATTTCTCCTAGCAATCTTGACTCTAACTTATGATTCATCCAGCCAGGCATTTCACATGATGTACTCTGCATAGAAGTTAAATAAACAGGGTAACAATATATAGCTTTGACATACCTCTTTCCTAATTTTGGATCAGTCAGTTGTTCCAGGTCTGATTCTAACTTTTGCTTCTTGACCTGCATACACGTTTCTCAGGAGCCAGGTCAGGTGTTCTGGTATTACTGTCTCTTTAAAAATTTTCCACGGTTTGTTGTGATCCACACAGTCAAAGCTTTAGTGTAGTCAATGAAGCAGAAGTAGATGTTTTTCTGGAATTCCCTTGCTTTCTCTATGATCCAAAGAATGTTGGCAATTTTAGCTAATGATCTTAATTTTTAGTACTGACTGAACATTTGCTACACGCAAGGCACTGAGTGCTTTATATATATCATATCAATCTCCTCAAAGCTTTTCATCTTAAACCCACCATGCCAATGAGAAAAGTAAAGCGCAAAGAAGTTAAATACATTTCCAAGGTCTCATAGGTATTGAAATGGCCACTGCGAACTCCCTTGAGCTCATCAACCCTTAACTTTTGATATTCCATGCAATACTCCGAGGATTAATACCTATTCAGCAGTCAGTGACTAGCAGTATTGTCCCTACTGCCAAGAATCTTGAAGAATCTAACTCAATGATCTTCTAAGATGAGGCTTATGAGTATGATCCAGGCAAGTAGAGGCTGGTAACTAGTAAAAATCAACAGGAACTATGTTAACAATCTTGGACACTATGGGAAAACACACACACACACACACACACACACACACACACACACACATAGAACACAGTAAAGAATATAAAATAATACAGGAGGCAAATACAAATAGTGTATACAAAATAATACAGATTTGTTTTCTAATAGGATCATTAAAAAACAAAACACCAGAGCTGCTGTTGCAGGGGGAAAGCAGAGGGAATCCGCAAGTACTGAAGGATGCTTCTAGGTCATAGCCGCTTCCTTCCTGCTATGTCATTTTATTTTGACATCTGTCATGTAATGGGCATACACTATATTGCTTTTATAGATGAGAAAACTGAGGCACAGGTATGCTTTCTGCCTCACCCAAGGGCACTGGTCTAGCAAGGAAGAGAGTCTCATTTGAATTCAGGTCTGTCTCCGAAGCCTTGTCTGTCTCTTTCCGTTTCAAGACTATATCAAGAAAGAAACGCAATTTTGCCTCTGCTACCAGCCAGGCTGTCCAGTGGGTACAAAATGGAGGCTACTATGATACTATGTCTTATGTATGGTGTGGCTCCAAATTACATTTCAGGTTTGCATACAGAATTTATATAAACCTTGATCTTTATAGTTATCATCTGTAAAATTTTAGTAATAGTAATAATGGTTATAATAACAAAACCCACCTTACAAGATCATCACAGGGATTACAAAAGCTAGCACATATAAAATTCTCCACATCTAATCAGCATTTATACAGGTTTGTGCTCTCACTAAAGTTAGTGAACGGGTCTTGGATTTTCCACTGCGCAGCTGAGAGGTCTTGGTGAGTTGATTCCTCTCCTCTAGGTTTCTGTCTCCCCACCCACATGGGGCAGTAGACCAGATGCCTTTAGGAAGGGCCCACCCCCAAATGGCACAGTGGAGATCTCAAACAGGCGCTGGCAGACATCCACTATCATGAGAGGGTAGTGAAGGGGAAGAAGTAAACCTTGATCTACTCTGATACAACAGGAGACCGAACCCTCACCACCCACCTTGCTGGGATCTGGGAAGGATTAATGAGACATAATGCTCAGTGTTCTGCCGAGAGCTATTACTGCCTTACAGAGGGAAAACTCCCATTGTTGCCAGCAAACAAGACTGACAATTTGATGAGGTGTGAATATTTTTAGTGTAACAGTATGTAAACACTGCCTTTTTTCATCCAAGTCATCATTCTGTGCACACACCCTTATGCATTTTTATGAGGCATTTTCTCCGTGGCTGTAAATATTCTGTGCTTGCCCTTTTCCAGGAGCTCAAAGAATGTGCTGATCAGGGGCCCCCGCTGAACCTCTGAGCTGATTCCTAAGGCTCACCACATTCTCTGGGAGAAATGTTAATAGGCATATTCACATTTCATGCTGATGTGCTTGCCTGCCTTCTGGCCAATACAAATTGTACCAGGCAAGGCCAGGGGCAAAAGGCGTTCTCTGTGGGAGAAGGTTCAAGCTGTCTGGCAGTGATAAATAGGAAGCAGCATCACAAGTACCAAGACATAAAACTGGGAAACAGGCAGGAAACCTGGTTCCAAGTTCTGTCCCTGGAGCACTTGCTTTAAAAAAGCAGCAGACTAAATCCGCAAATGGATAGCTTTTCTTTTTTCATTTTTATGTAGACCATTTTTAATGTCGTTATTGAGTTTGTTACAGTATTGTTTCTGTTTTATATTTTAGTATTTTGGCCGTAAGGCATATGGAATCTTAGGTCCCCAACCAGGGATCAAATCCAAACCCCCTGCGTCGGAAGGTGGAATCTTAACCACTAGACCACCAGGGAAGTCCCAAACCAGTACCTTTTCGAAAATCAATTCCACCATTCATTCCTTTGACAGGCATTTACTAGGCACTAAGTGCCAGATCCTGCACCACTGACTAGGATATAAGAGTGAAAACAACTTAGCTCCAGCCTTTACAGGGATTGTATTTCAGTGAGGGATTTGACAAATAAACATGATGACAGGTTAGGGCTAAGTGTTCAGTACATGAACTCTCTTCCCTCCCACCCCTCTGTCGATAAAACCTCTGAAGTGTCATCTTCCTCTACGACATCTCATATCTTCCTTGGATGTGCATGCATGGTAACTGTATCCGCGCTTGATATTTGTGCCACAATCTCACATCTAAGACTCTAGGTCCTTGACAGTCTGGTACTCTGTTACTGCTCTGATGAGGGCCTTAAGCCATGAGTGAACGAGGGGCAGATCAGGCTCCCTGTCAACACTGCTGCATTTCTGCAAGACCACTACACAGAGAAACATGCACAAATCTAAAGTCACTGAGGAGTGACAATCACAGAAAGTAAACATATAAAAACACACACTGGAGATCAAACCAGTCCATCCTCAAGGAAATCAGCCTTAAATATTCACTGGAAGGACTGCTGCTGAAGCCGAAGCTTCAATACTTTGGCCAACTGATGTGAAGACTCAACTCACTGGAAACGACCCTGATGCTGGGAAAGACTGAGGGCAGGAAGAGAAAAGAGTGACAGAGGATGAGATAGTTGGATGGCATCACTGACGCATGGATGTGAGTTTGAGTCAACTCCAGGAGATGCTAAAGGACAGGGATGCCTGGCCTGCCGAAGTGCATGAGGTGGAAGAGTCAGACATGACTGAGTGACTGAACAATACCCAGAGCAGCGAATCCTGCCATGTCTGCCTCCAGAACATCCCCAAAACAGCCGCTTCCCTACCGCCAGTGAGAGCACCTTAATCCCAGCAACTCACTATGATCTGTAATTTGATGAGATAGACGCATAACAGATTTTTAAGATTCTACATTTTACTCCCCTATCCCCTAAAACCTATTCTCCCTCACAAACAGAACAAGTTTAGTAAATACTATTCAGATCACATTTGTATTGCATGAACTTTCTCATATTTCCGTAACAACTAGAACACAAAATCTTCACCGTGGTTTTCAAGATCTGGCTCTTGCTGACCTCCGCCAATCTCTCTCTGACTTTTCTCTCTCTTACCATCTGGATCCAAATCACCAGCCCTTTCAGTACCTAGGAGATGCTCAGTTTGTTTCCACCTTTGGGTCCATGTGTTAGCTGTTATTCTGTCTGGAATCCACTGTTTCACGACCTTCATGTGACTGATGCCTTTATATTGTGTCTCAGTTCTAATGTCGCCCCGCACCACTGACCATCCAATTAATCCTGCATCCTTTGGGATGCTCTCTCATAAACCCGCTTTTTTCTCTTGCATAGCTATTACCATGATCTTAACACACCTTGCACATTTCTTGCTTTTGCATGTATTGTATGTCTTGCCCTAACAGATTTCTAAGCCCCATTAGGAAAAGCATCTTGCTGTCTATAGACTCTCTGTCTAAGCACCTCGTAGGCTCCAAAAAACAGTGGCTTAATACATGAATGGGTATCTTCATAATACAAAGGAAAACTGCAAAAAAAAATTTGAACTGTTCACATTTCTCATACTGTTCACCAGTCTATAGTTCAGAATGAAAGTGAAAGTGTTGGTTGCTCAGTCATGTCTGACTCTTTGCAACCCCATGGACTGTAGCCCACCAAGCTCCTCTATCCATGGAATTCTCCCGGCAAGAATACTAAAATGGATAGCCATTCCTTTCTCCAGGGGATCTTCCCATCCCAGGGATTGAACCCAGGTCTCCTGTATTGCAGGCAGATTCTTTACCAACTGAGCTTCTAGAGAAGCCCATAGGTTGGAATACAACCTCTTAAAGCATTCGCTGCTGTTTCCTAGCCTTTACACACAAAGGGTGGTCTAGACTCAGAATCTATGTCCTGCCAGTGCCTGACCCTTTTGCTCTCCCCCCAGGTGCTCAAGGATAGGCAGCCAACATGCAGCAGCATATCTTCTGAAGTCTGAATCTTTCACTTCAAAATTTCAGCAAGAAATTTCAAGATAACTGCTGGCCGTCAACATTTATCATAACTCTGCAGCCCCTTTAAATTATATTCTCCTGAAGAAGATGCAGAAATGCCTCCTCATTCTTCTTAATCATCGAATGAAAGATATTAGATCGAGAAAACAGGCAAACACATAATTTCTGTGGATAAATATCAATTCTCAAACGCAATGCTGTCTAAATCCACCTTAAGTAAGGGGGATATTTTTCAACAGCAATGATATCTACAAGTTGTTATCATCCATTCGTTACAATACATTCCAATATTGCGGACATCAGTGGCCACTTGCCTGAGACTATGCCCTGGGTCCTCAGTGACTTATGGGAAACCAGGCTCCAGGTGCTTCCCCGGGCTTCCCAGGTGGCACAGGGGTTAGAACCTGCCTGTCAATGCAGGAGATGCAAGAGATGTGGATTCAATCTGTGAGTTGGGAAGATCCTCTGGAAAAGGAGGCAGCACCCCACTTTAGTACTTTTGCCAGGAAAATCCCAAGGATAGAGGAGCCTGGCGGGCTAGAGTCCATGAGGTCACAAAGAGTCGGACATGACTGAGTGGTTGAGCGCACAGCAGGCTCTGTACAGAATCTTCTGTTCTATTGACCACCCTTAACTATGACTAGGCCAGTAGATTTGAAATTATTTTATTTATTTATTTCTTACTCTTTGATCCAGAGCACTTCTTTTTTATTTTTTAAATTAACTTGAATTTCTTTTTAGTCTTTATTGAATTTGTTACACTATTGCTTCTGTACTATATTTGGGGGCTTTGTTTTTGGCTGTGATGCATGTAGGATCTTAGGTCCCCAACTAGGAATCAAACCCACACTCCTTGCATTAGAAGGCAAATTCTTAACCGCTAGACTGCCAGAGAGGACACCAGGGCCCTTCCGTGGTAGATTATGCCCCTGCTCTCTCTTGAGACACAGAGCACTGTACGAGAATCCATGTATCCAGACTAGGAAGGAGGGTTATTTTCCTCAGGAGGATTTACTTGTTCTTCAAGGTGGTTGGGAGTGGTGAACACTGAGTGCTTAGGTTCCTGGGAGGAGAGGTCATAGACACAGCCCAGAGTGATAGCTGGGGGTGGCAGAGATGAGTAAGAGATCTGCGAATCTTTCCCAGGCAGGTGATACTGGACCCAGTCCTGAATAGCCAGTAGAATTACTAGCAAGAAAAAAAGAGAATTTCAGACAGAATCAGCATGGGCAAAACCCTGAAGGCAGGTGACAGCATGCAAGGCCCTGAAACCCAGGAAATTTTGCAACCTAAGCATAAGGAGGCAGAAGGCAGGAGTGGCCACAGATGTGTCAAAGAAGCAGGAAAAGAACCGATCACAAATAACCTAGAGGCTCACGAAAAGAAGTCCAAACGCTTCTCTGAAAACAAAGGCAAAAGCAGAAGTGTTTCACACAGAGGAGGCTGGAGTTTAGACCTCAGGATTTCCTTTCTGTACTGAAGCTTTCAGAGCCAACACCCATCTCTGCTGGGGGGCATCGTGCCAGGCTCTATTCTCCTCCCTGGATGTCTACACCTGAGCACCAAGTCATCATCAGGGCCTAGGATTTCCAAGAATCAACCACAAGACCATAACCTGAGAAACAGGTTTGTGTTCTTCACCATGAGAGAGCCTAATTGAAGTTCCCAGTAATTAAAATAAGCAAATGTTACTCACATAATGGATTGTTAATTAGGCTGCTTGTGTTTCCGAATGTCTTATTTAAATAGATTGTGATATTTCAAGGGGATTTTTGGTGTCAGTGGTGTCTTTCTTCTGTCTTATACGTGACTGTCGATCCTTATCCAAAACAAATTGAGGTCTGCTGGCTAATATTTATGCGATAGGTCTGACATTTTCATTCTTAAGGTTATTAATCAGCTGCTGTATACCAACTCAGGTTCACGTGGGAAAAAGTAACTCTTACATATTATCCACGCCTACTCTTCAAGGCTTCTAAATATCACCCGTGTGTTGAACCATTGTCCTTCTGGATAATATTCCCAGCAAGTCAAGTGAAGAAAACATCGATGTTTAGTTGTGTTAACCTGTCTACCCTCACTGCACATGTAAAACACACCTGCTGTATACATGGGAAAAATAGAGATAAAGGGTGATTAGAATATCAGTCGCCCTGCCTTTAGAAGCTCTGCCAGGTATGAACATTGAAGGACAGATCAAAGGTTTCCATTTTCCCCTAGTTCTTCTCCTGCGTGGTTCTGTTACCTTGAACACGCTTTTCAGCATTCCTGAACCCTTCCTTGTCCATAAAGTGAGCTGCATGCTGCTCCTGCTGCTGCTAAGTCACTTCAATCATGTTCGACTCTGTGCGACCCCATAGATGGCAGCCTACCAGGCTCCTCCATCCCTGAGATTCTCCAGGCAACAATACTGGAGTGGGTTGCCATTTCCTTCTCCAATGCATGCATGCATGCTAAGTCGTTTCAGTCGTGCCCAATTCTGTGTGACCCTATGGACAGCAGCCCACCAGGTTCCTCTGTCCACGGGATTCTCTAAGCAAGAATTCTGGAGTGGGTTGCCATTTCCTTCTCCAAGTGGGCTGAATGAGTGGGGCTAAAGGGAAGGTCCCCATCATGATGGAAAGTAAGTGTTCTAATTAGGAAATAGTGCTATTATTCTTGGCCTTTCCAGGTGGTGCTAGTGGTAAAGAATCTGCCTGCCAATGCAAGAGATACGGGTTCAATCCCTTGTTCGGGAAGATCCTCTGGAAGGGCGTGGCAATCCATTCGAGCTTTCTTGCCTGATGAATCCCATGGACAGAGGAGCCTGGTGGGCTATAGTGTACAGGGTCGCAAAGAGTTGGATACAACTGAAGGGATTTAGCACTCACATACACATGCATACATGCTATTATTCTTAACATCACCACCACCACAATATTAGCTTTAAAAAAAAAAATCCTTCACCTCTCTAGGAAACCTTCTCTGACCCTCTGTCCTCTGAAGTGCTGTCTCAGGAAACCAAGTTTCTTTAGGGTAGGACTAGTCACACCATTTTTTTTATTAATATATAACTGACTTACAATGTTAATTTTCAGGTTTACAACATAGTGATTCAATATTTTTCTTCATACAAAATGATCACCTGCAGAAGTCTGTGCTGTGCTCAGTCACTCAGTCATGTCTGACTCTTGACAACCCCAAAGCCTGCCAGGCTCCTCTGTCCATGAGGATTCTTCAGGCCAAAGTACTAGAGTGGGTTGCCATGCCCTCCTCCAGGGAATCTTCCCCACCCAGGGATCAAACCCAGGTCTCTCACATCCCAGGTGGAATCTTTACCATCTGAGCCATCAGGAAATCCCAGGAATACTGGAGTGGGTAGTCTATCCATTCTCCAGGGGATCTTCCTGACCCAGGAATCAAACGAGGGTCTCCTGCATTGCAGGCAGAAATCAAACCAGGGTCTCCTGCATTACAGGCAGATTCTTTACTATCTGAGCCACCAGAGAAGCCCTAGTGGAGGTCTAGATATGATAAAAAGTTATAGAATATGATTGACTATATCCCTTATGCTGTCCACTAAATTCCTACGACAATTATTTTGTAACTGAAAACTTATTCCTCTAAATCCCCTTCACCTGTTTGTCCATCCCCTCTAGCAACTACTAGTTTTTTCCTTGGTATTTACAGGTCTGTTTTTATGTTGTTCATTTGGATAAATGTTAAATCATAATGTACATACTGTATATGTGTGTAGACATATACTGTATATACTCCTCCATCCACCTATTAGTTGGCACTCAAGTTTCTTCCATGTCTTGGCTATTATCAGTAATTTGCAGTGAACACTGGGATGCATATATCTTTTCAAAGTAGTATTTTTGTTTTCTTCAGATAAAAACCCAGAAATGGACCTGCTAGATCATATGGTAGTTTCTATTTTTTTTAATGAAACACATTGTTTTCCACAGAGGCTGTACCAATTTGCATTCCCACAGATAGTGCACAAAGATTCCCTTTTATCATTCTTGTTAACACTTGCTACTTCTTGCCTCTTTGATGGCAGCGATTCTGGCAGTTTTGAGGTGCTGTCTCACACCTCGTTTTAATCCACTGTTTATCGGGTCTCAACTGTTCTGATAGTTCTTTAAAAAGTCACTGTATTTTTCATCATTGTCCTTTTAAGATCAATCACATTGTCTACCACATGTTTGTAAATATTGTGACTAAAGATAAAATTAATAAAATGCACTAAAAGTTGTATGATTTCATGTGGGTCATAAGAGATAACCAAGATATGTGGATTTATCAAGGTGTACATTTATTTCAGCCAATTTTCTTCGTTTCTTGCTATCTATCTGACATCTTAGTAGATGGGCTCCATAAACAATGAAAAGGAGCTTTACAGTTACAATATATGAAAATCAGAATATATTTTTCAAAAAAGAGATGAAACTCAAGAATCAAGCTTATGAAAAAGAGATCCAACTTTGAACCTGTCTAGCAAAGGAATGGAACAAAGTTCTCTTTGGAAAGATAGAAAGAAAACATTGTGAATGAAGGCAGGAAAAGCACTTTACGGGTCTATTGGAAAAGGCTCTAAATACCAGTCTAAGGAATTTTTTCACCTGGGCATGAAGAGGAGGAACTGCAAATTTTTGAACAAAAGAATAAGAAGGGACGCACACTTCACAGGCCCTTGCCAGGCACCCATTCCCAAGCTCAGCAGTTGTCTAAGATGGCTTGCTTACACGACTTGAAAGCAGATGAGACTGTGGGGAAGGTCTCTATGGTTTCTCTTTCCTTTATTGGATAAGCTGAACTATATTCTCCTTCCACCTACTGGTTACTGTTGAACCGCCTGGAATTCAGCTCAGATCTGATACTTGAATATGAAATAAGTCAGAGAAAAACAAATAAATAAGGTGAAAAAAACCACCCTTCTCCAAAAACAGAAATTCTTCCCTGTCTGGCAATCGCAGCCTACATACTCACTGCCTTCCTTCCTCTGTTTCCTTTTTCCTGTTGAGAAGGGTTAATGGACTGTCAGAGAAACAATGGACCCACTGGTGGATCCAGCCTTCATGGGGCTTACGCTACCGAAATACTTGTACAAATATACCACTGCAAATTTCAATGAGGGCCATGAAGGAAGAGAGTTGGGTACTAAAAAAGATATAACAAGGTAATCTAATCTCTTCTCAGAAGTCAGGGATATCTTTACTAGGAAAGTGTTGCTTAAACCTCAGCACTAAATACAAAAATAATTTCCATGTGTGAGCTCATGCACGCACATGTGTGTGAGGAGGGCAGTAATGTTCCTAGAACAGGACAATAGTGTGTAAATACATCCTTAGGCATGAAGAAAGATGGGTCTCTAACAGTTACAGAATCAGATCACATTCAACAAACATTTGTGCTGTTTGCTAGGACTTTCAAGCAATAAGAAGAAGGCAATGCAAATCTCTGATCTTAAGAAAAGTACAATGAGAATCATAAATGATCAGAGAAATTGAGATGTAACAAAGTCATGTAAAATAATAACAAATTTGACTTTCTGTGCATTTTCCACATCCCACATAGCTCTATAAGCATATTATTCCAATGTAGTATTTAATTTTTGTAGCAACTCTAAGAAATTCTGTTTTTAATTCCAACACTATAGATGAGAACATCAAGGCTAAGAGATGATTAAGTGTCTGTTGTCTAAGTTGGCATAGGCAGTAAATGGTAAAGATCAGATTCAATCATAGAAATATTTGAGTTCAAATTTGCTATCAGAAGCATGAGACATATCTTCCAATAAATAGCTAAAATTTATGACCACAAGGCATACTGGTTCTAAACATTACACTCAAGAAGCTGACATTATAGGTTCTGGTGTAGGAGACACACAATGAGGCAAAACATGTGTGCTAAGTCGTTTCAGTCAAGTCTGACTCTTTGTGACCCCATGGACTGTAGACTGCCAGACTCCTTTGTCCATGGGGTTCTCCAGGCAAGAATACTAGAGTGGATTGTTATGCCCTCTTCCAGGGAATCTTCCTGACTAAGGGGTCGAACCTATGTCTCTTATCCCTCCTGCATTGGCAGGCAAATTCTTTACCACATTATTTTAATCAGTTTAAGTATGATTTACGTATAATAAAATGGACCAATATTAAGTTTAAGATTAGGTGAGTTCTGAGAAAGAAATAAGTCATGTAACTACTGCTGTCTTCAGGATTTAGAACATTTCTGTTACTCCAGAAAGTAACTGCATGTCTCTTTCAAATCAATCCCATACTCTACCCGTGACTCCTAGCAACGAGTGACCTGTTATTTGTCACTAAGGCTTTGCATTTTTTTAATTTAGTAAAAACAGAATCACATGATGTGTAGTCTCTTTTTATCCAGCTTCTTTTGTTTACCATAATATTTTGAGGTTTATTCCATGTTGTTGAATGTATTAATAACATCTTCCTTTTCACTGCTGAGTGTTGTCTTATTGAATCGATGCACCACAATTTGCTTCTCCATTCATCAGTTAGTGGACATTTGGTTTATATCCAGTTTTCACTTATTAAGAACAGAGCTGCTACAAACAGACAAACCTTTGTATGGACATATATTTTTACTTCTCTTCAGTAAATACCCAGGAGTGAGATTTTTTTGATCATATAATTGGAGTATATTTTACTATGCAAGAAACTTGCCAAGGAGACCTGTCATCCACCAACCAAATCCTTCCCATCTCTTCAATCTCTTTTCTCTGTTCCTGTCATTTCCTTCCTTTAGTGCAGACTATATAACCAAAGAGGGATGTACCAATAGAAAATTTTATTTGCTTCCATTGCTCTCTTCTTGTTGCTTAGAAACTCAGGCCCCTTCTGAAGTTCACACCATCAAACCACTCCACTTTCTACAACACACCTATGAGGCTCTCATCTAACACCCTCCTGAGCAAGCTCCCATTTCATTGAAGGTAGAAGTGTCTGTACCCCTCTCTTTTCTATCACTATTCTTTTCACCATATATTTCTTGCTCAATAAATATTTACAGAGGACTTATTCTGTATCAGGCACAGCTCTGGCTATGTGTTCAGAAGCTCAGGCATGTCTGACTGTTTGAGACCCCATGAACTGCAGCACACCAAGCTTCTCCATTCTTCACCATCTCCATGCTCAAACTCATGTCCATTGAGTCGGTGATGCCATCCAACCATCTCATCTTCTGTTGTCTCCTTCTCCCTCTGCCTTCAATCCTTCTCAGCTTCAGGGTTTTTACTAATGAGTTAGCCCTTCCCATCAAGTGGCCAAAGTATTGGGGTTTCAGCTTCAGCATCGGCCTTCCAATGTATATTCAGTATTGATTTCCTTAGGATTGACTGGTTTGATCTCTTTGCAGTCTAAGGGACTCTCAAGAGTCTTTTCCAATACTACAGATCAAAAGCATCAGTTCTTCAGTGCTCAGACTTCTTTATGGTCCAACTCTTACATCCAAACTGGACTACTGGAAAAACCAAAGCTTTGATTATGTGGAACTTTGATAGCAAAGTAATGTCTCTTCTTTTTAATGTGCTGTCATAGTTTTTTTCCAAGGAGCAAGGATTTTTTTTTTTTTCATGGCTGCAGTCTCCATTTGTAGTAATTTTGGAGCCCAAGAAAATAAAGTCTGTTACTGTTTCTAGTTTCCCCATTGTTTGCCATGAAGTGATGGGACCAGATGCCATGAACTTAGTTTTTTGGATGTTGAATTGTAAGCCAGCTTTCTCACTCTCCTCTTTTACCTTCATCAAGAAGCTCTGTAGTTCCCCCTTTGTTTTCTGCCATAAGAGTGGTGTCATCTGCATATCTGAGGTTATTGATATTCTCCCAGGAATCTTGATTCCTATTTGTGCTCTGGCTATTGGGAATATACAAAATAGGCAAATAAATAGCAATAGACATAAAGAAGGTCACAATCCTAGCATGCATTCTATTGAGGAGATAGATACATACGCTCCAAAACATATGTAAATACATGCTATACTCTTCTGAGAAAGCAAAGCTGAAAGGGGGATGGGCAGCTCATTGAGAGGTAAGAAGGAAAATTGGTTTGACTTTTAATACTATATTAAAGAAAGGGGCCAAGAAGGGGACACTTCAGTAAGATGACAGGTGACAGAGAAGGTCCTGCAAATGTGCGCAGAAAAAGACTTTGCACAAAGAAAAAAATATGTGTAGAATCAACAACAGATATAAAATTCCTGAATCTAGAATATTCCTGGCACATTCAAGAAACAGTGAGGCCAGTGTGGCTGGAGCAGAGCAAGTAAAAGGGAGGCAGAAAATGAGGTCAGAGAGCTGAGGGTGGGATGCAGTCAGTAGGCCACGGTAAGGATTCAGAAGTTGGTTGAGACGGGATGTAAAGCCACTGTTGATGCTTTTGAACTGTGGTGTTGGAGAAGACTCTTGAGAGTCCCTTGGACTGCAAGGAGATTCAACCAGTCCATCCTAAAGGAGATCAGCCCAGGGTGTTCTTTGGAAGGAATGACGCTAAAGCTGAAACTCCAGTACTTTGGCCACCTCACGCAAAGAGTTGACTCATTGGAAAAGACTGTGATGCTGGGAGGGATTGGGGGTGGGAGGAGAAGGGGATGACAGAGGATGAGATGGCTGGATGGCATCACTGACTCTATGGACGCGAATCTGAGTGAACTCCGGGAGATGGTGATGGACAGGGAGGCCTGGTGTGCTGCAATTCATGGGGTCTCAAAGAGTTGGACACGACTGAGTGACTGAAATGAACTGAACTGAACTGAACTGAACTGAACTGAACTGAACTGAAAGCCACTGTTGGGTTTTGAGTAGAGGACTCACATGATCAGTCTTATGTTTGTAAAGGTTTGCTCCAGCCACCATGTTGCAATTACAGATAACAGACCAGTTGGCAAGTTAATGCAATAATTTGGGAGACAGATAATTCAGGTGATAGTGATTGGAGTCTGTGTATATTTTTAAGATAAAGCCATGAGAATTAATTAAACATGGGGCATGAAGTTAAAAAAAAAAAAATCTATGTTCCAAGGTTTGGTACATGGAATAAGGAGAAGTTTGGAAATTGCATTAACTGAGATGGAGAAAACTGCAAGAGGGACATATTAATATTTGGGGGGTGACATTGGGAACCCAATTTTAGATAGCTTTTTATATCTAGGTGTAACACTCCGATTTCCCAGTTTCACGTCACCCTCACCCAAGGAATCTTGCCCTATGCTCTTTTGTTGTTTAATCACTAAGTGGTGTCCTACTCTTTGGTGACCCCAAGGACTATAGCCCACCAGGCTCCACTGCCCATGGAGCTTCCCAGGCAAAAGGGAAGTGTAGTGGGTTGCCCACTGCAGTGGGTTGCCATTTCTTTCTCCAAAGAATCTTCCTGACCCAGGTATTGAACCCACGTCTCCTTACTTGAACCCATGTCTCCTTACCCAGGTATTGAACCCATGTCTCCTTAGCAGATTCCTTACTAGTAAGCCACCAGGGAAGCCCCATCCTCTGTGTTCATCCCTAGGACATGGCCTCATGGTGCTTTCCTGGACCGTGTCATCACAAATCTTCAAAGGGTTGATTTCAAGGATGCTACTCTCTGGTTGCACCTTGCAGTCTCTTCTTGCGCTTCGCTCTAGCCTCGTTGAGAAATGTGTTCCATTGACCTAACACCAGTGTTGCTATTGCCCTGCACTTCTCTTACAGTTTGAAGTCTTCCTTAGTCACCTTCAGTTCAGTTCAGTCACTCAGTCATGTTCAACTCTTTGCGACCCCATGAATCGCAGCACGCCAGGCCTCCCTCGCCATCACCATCTCTCGGAGTTCACTCAACATCACATCACATTGAGTTCGTGATGCCATCCAGCCATCTCATCCTCGGTCATCCCCTTCTCCTCCTGCCCTCAATCCCTCCCAGCATCAGAGTCTTTTCCAATGAGTCAACTCTTCGCATGAGGTAGCCAGAGTACTGAAGTTTCAGCTTAAGCATCATTCCTTCCAAAGAAATCTCAGGGTTGATCTCTTTCAGAGTGGACTGGTTGGTTCTCCTTGCAGTCCAAGGGACCCTCAAGAGTCTTCTCCAACACCACAGTTCAAAAGCAACAATTCTTTGGTGCTCAGCTTTATTCACAGTCCAACTCTCACATCCATACATGACCACTGGAAAAACCATAGCTTTGACTAGATGGACCTTAGTCGGCAAAGTAATATCTCTGCTTTTGAATATGCTATCTAGGTTGGTCATAACCTTCCTTCCAAGGAGTAAGCGTCTTTTAATTTCAAGGCTGCAGTCACCATCTGCAGTGGTTTTGGAGCCCCCAAAAATAAAGTCTGACACTGTTTCCCCATCTATTTCCCATGAAGTGATGGGAACAGATGCCATGATCTTCGTTTTCTGAATGTTGAGCTTTAAGCGAACTTTTTCACTCTCCTCTTTCACTTTCATCAAGAGGCTTTTGAGTTCCTCTTCACTTTCTGCCATAAGGGTGGTGTCATCTGCATATCTGAGGTTATTGATATTTCTCGCGGCAATCTTGATTCTAGCTTGTGCTTCTTCCAGTCAAGCGTGTCTCATGATGTACTCTGCATAGAAGTTAAATAAGCAGAGTGACCATATATAGCCTTGACATACTCCTTTCCCTATTTGGAACCAGTCTGTTGTCCATGTCCAGTTCTAATTGTTGCTTCCTGACCTGCATACAGATTTCTCAAGAGGCAGGTCAGGTGGTCTGGTATTCCCATCTCTTTCAGAATTTTCCACAGTTTATTGTGATCCACACAGTCAAAGGCTTTGTCATAGTCAATGAAGCAGAAATAGATGTTTTTCTGGAACTTTCTTGCTTTTTCCATGATCCAGCAGATGTTGGCAATTTGATCTCTGGTTCCTCTGCCTTTTCTAAAACCAGCTTGAACATCAGGGAGTTCACGGTTCACGTATTGCTGAAGCCTGGCTTGGAGCATTTTGAGCGTTACTTTACTAGCATGTGAGATGAATGTAATTGTGTGGTAGTTTGAGCATTCTTTGGCATTGCTTTTCTTTGGGATTGGAATGAAAACTGACCTTTTTCAGTTCTGTGGCCACTGCTGAGTTTTCCAAATTTGCTGGCACATTGAGTGCAACACTTTCATAGCATCATCTTTCAGGATTTCAAATAGCTCCACTGGAATTCCATCACCTCCACTAGCTTTGTTCATAGTGATGCTTTCTAAGGCCCACTTGACTTCACATTCCAAGATATCTGACTCTAGATTAGTGATCACAT